>PVIA01007953.1:0-77345 GCA_004024845.1 Tonatia bakeri
CGACCTTCCTTTGCACAAATTTCTTCACAACAACAAGATGGCTAATGCAGCTCCAGTCACCACAGGAAAGATAAAAAGAGGGAAAGGGAAGACATTCCTTTTAGGGAGCATTTCCAGAAGTTCTCTTCAACAACTGCTGCCTACACACCCCTGGGAGGACTTAGTCAAATGTCCGTCGCTGTCTGCGAGAGTGAAAAATGTGGTTTTTCAGCTGCACGAGATCAGGGCACCGCAGCTCAGGGAGATGTTTGAGGATGCTGTGAGGTAACTGAAGGGCAAAGGGCAGGAAGAGTACTCTTTCTTGTCCTCAACCAGTGTTGCCCTGCCCCAGGTCAAAATAATCATTAGCAAAAGAATCATACGTGTAACTATGACATAATATGTACTACTTAAGGAACTCTATAGTTGCGGTGAAGAGACATGCTCTTTTACTTGCCAAGTTTTATAAAATACTACAGAGCAAAAACTTCTTAATATATAACCTTTATAAACATAACCTTGGCTTTTTTCAGAGATAAAACTTGACTACGTTCTCAGGTCAGGGGGGAGGGGCTGGGAATAAAGAGAATGTTTTCATTCTCAGTTGAAAAATATAAATAATTTTATACATTGAAAATCAGAACATTTCACCCAAAATGTACATTTGTGACTTCTCTTGAAAAATCGGCAGGTCTGGTAACATTGAGTTTATATTCCCAAAGGCCACCAGTTGGCTGGAGGTGACAAGGAACTTTCCCATTTCAGAGGTGAAATGTGCCAGTCATGTCTCAGAGAGAAAGGCTGTCAGCTGCCATTTATCATGACACTTGTACTGTTGCTTACTGGGGGCGGATTTAGGGGGAGAAAAGAGAAAGTTTTTGTACTCAGCTTTCTAAAAAAGAAGAATGAGTTAAAAAGACTGCTCTTTTTAACCAACCTGCAATTAAGGCAATAAGACGGGTAAAAATGACCATTAGTTGTAGCAATATGAACATCTCTGCAACCTTTCTAAGAATACTTTTGGAGAAGTGGTAGGAGAGAAAACCCTACTAGAAGGTGTTCGGGAGCTAAAGAGGACAGAAACTGAAGACAGCACATATAGAGCAGCTTTTCCCAGAATTTTTTCTGTAAAGGAGAGCAGAGAAACAGGGTGTCATATTTGGAGAGAGAAATAGGATATAAGGAGATGGAAATTTCTGGGTATTTTTTAAAGTTTCATTTAGTTTGCACCCTATTGGGAAAGAGATAGGGTGAAACTGATGATACAGGAAAGGAGGGGCAGAATTGCTGGAATGATATCCTGGAGCAGGAGATGGGAGTGGACGCCCAAGTGGGGCGAGCAGTTGACCTTAGCCATAGACAGAGGCAGGTCTTCCATATACAGCAAGGAAAATACTACATATATTTAATCTTGATAGCCTATACGTATATCTGTGTATACACACACACACACATATATGGCAGAAATGCAGGCAGACATGTACGTATGGGGAAGCTTGTAATGTCTGTTTCCTCTGTGATATCGAAAGCTGAGTCAGTACAGGAAAGTGAGGCTAGAGAAGGACAGACAGGAGATTTGAGCAGATATAAGGAGGCATGAAAATATTGCCAAGGAGAATGGAGGAGTGAAGGGACTTGGCAAATGGAGCACGACTGCAGGGCAGTATTAAGGTCTATCTAAGAAACTGATCATGACCTTAGAGTGAAACTTCTGATCTTGGACGTGAGTTTGTCTCTAGCCATTCAACTATCAGTGTATAGCAGCTGGGAAGGTGGTGAGTTAGATTTAATCAGGGAATAACTTTAACGAGAGAGAAATGGCTTCCTATTTTTGTCAGTCCAACAGGTGTAAAGGGATATTTGGTAATTTTAGTATGCACTTCTCTGATTTCTTAAAATATACTATTTAGGCTTTGAGATTCCTATTGTACAATGCCTGGTCATACTCATTACCCATTTTTTTTTTCTGCTGAGTTTCCTGTCATGTTCTTAGTGATGTGTAGGAGATTCTTGTTGTTATAGATATTATTCCCTTGTCTGTTCAGTAATATCTGAACTATTCTTCCAATTTTTCATCTGTCTACTAGCTTTATTCATAGTGTCCTTTGTTGATTAGAAAGCCTGAATTCTAATGTAACCAAATGTATCTTTTTATTTCCTTTATGGTTTATGCTTTTTGCATTTTATTTATTAAAATCTCTGTCTACCCCTGGGCCACATGGATGTTATTCTATATTATCTTTAATTAACTTTTATGTCTTTGTCATGACGGGAAAGTTTAACCTATCTGCACTTTGGATATGGTGTTAAGTAAAGGGCCAGTTTGATTTTTTTCTTTATAATGAGTCAGTTTTCTAAATGCCACCACTAAATATTTCTTCTTTCCTCAATGGTGCATGCTACCACCAATTTTATTAGATGTTAAATTTCCATTTATTCAATGATTTCGGTCTGGGCTTTAAGTTAAAATCCATTAACTTATTTTTCCTTTCTTATGCAACACCCACAAAAGAAATTCTTGGTAGATGCATCTCACACTTTAACAGATATACTAATATATGCACATCATGTCTGAGATCAAGTTGGAACTTCCGCCCTGTCAAATTTGACCTAATACATCATTTTATTAGTCATTAAAGGTAACATTAAAAATAGAAAAAAAAAGCAAAGAATTACTCGCCCTCACAATGCTCAGGAGTCATTCATTCATTTATTCATTTGCTTACTCATTCAACAAACACTTATTAGATCTTGCAATGTGCTGGGATTCATAATAGATAGTGCTTGGGATGCGTGGGTGGGCCCCAAATGATGGGTCACTGAGGTCATGAAAAAGTACAGTCCTTGGTGAGAAACAAATATTAATGAAATAATTAGTTAAACAAACTTAGCATTGTAATTGTGACAAGTGCTCTAATGAAGAGGAAGCTACTTAATGAAGATTTGACCGTATTTTAGAGAGGATCTGACCTGTTAGAAAGAAAATAAAAGTTGAGATTTATACGATGGGTGGGAGTTAACCAGAACAGAGGGATAAGAAAATTCCAAGAAGAGAAAAGAGTGTTACCTAAAGCACCTATGACAGAAGTGTGGATAGTGTGAAGGTCTGAAAAAATACCGATATGTTTGTATGTAGCAATGTTTAGAAGCCAGCTCGCAAGAATGCCTAGACACAGTCAGCACGGGAAAAAGAAACAGGAGACACTGCTGTCAGAGAGGCCAGAAGAGGTCTAGAATACGTTCTAGACCAGTTTATCTCACAAAGAAAGTGGGCTTCTTGCCTTTGGGTCCATTTAAGAAGGTAACATTTCACAATCTATGAAAAGATATTAACGAGTGATCTTTATGTTGGTGGCAGTTTTTCATCCTTTCCAGAATGCTGCTTGCATTTAATTTTACACTTAACTTGAGACTAATCTTCCCTTTTCTTTTAGAAAGGAGTCAGCATGATGTAAATCTCAAGTGGAGAGTACTTGTCCTACCCAATTTTTTACAACTTCCTTAGGTGCTTCCCTTGAGCAAGTGCCCTTTCTGTCTTGTTCACCACATCATTCCCAATGCCGAGAACAATGCCTGAGACATAACAGGTGCTCATAAATACTTGTCTAATTAGTTCATTAGTAAAGAAAACAATGGAAAAAATTGTAATTTCAAGGATATATTCATTCATAACACTCCTGAGGAACTTATGTCAATAGCCTCTATTAAAGGTAGGCCTGACCTTGTGAACCATGTCTGGTCATGTTCTGCACAATTGCCTAAGAAGTCATTCACTGACTTGTTTTTATTGAGGATCTAAGTAAAAAGTACTATAATAAAAGTTGATTTCTTGTTTATTTCCCACACTATTCCTTAGGAATTTCAAATATGCATTTTGAAAAGTAATGGAAATTGATTTAGTCTACTGTTTTATTGAGGCCAACTTTGAAAAGAACTTCAAAGACATATAGACAGCATTAAAAGTAAGTATTTCATTTGTTAATCAAGTCAGCAATTAAATTTTTCTCCTATTATAAAAGGATTCTTTAAAAAAAAAAGTCCAAGTTTTCAGGAAGTGCACACCTAGCACAAACTGTGGCATCTCACCTTAGTGTTACAGAGTTAATTTATTTGCCAGACAAGATCTAGGGGTTGTGTTCAGGGGAAGAAATGGAAGGATTTGAATGTGGTCAGTGAATTAACAGTGGACTTCAGCCCTAGACCAGGGCGTGAAGAGGGGTACTAGAAGATCAAGACTAGGGAGCTGTCACGGAGATGAGGTGGAGTGGGGAACACAAGTGGGTTGTAAAGATATGGGGGGAGGGGGAAGAAGGTTTGTTATCCATCCTAACACTTAGAGAGCTATTAGAATATGCCAGGCTTTATTCTGTGTGTCTTTCATGCATCATATCATTTAATCTTGCAACAACTCTTTAAGTAATCTAATTGTGCTCATTTTATTGTGATTATCAGATATTTTCCTGTCTACTCTCACCCAAAAAATAAGCAGTGTCCTTTAATCTTGTTCCGCGCCCCCCCCAAGGCCTGCATTTCCTTTGCTTTTTGGTTCCATTCTTTGTCATACACCATGCCAAGGTGGACTCACCTTAAAGATCAAGTGTCTGTGTGGACCCACCTTCCCAGGCTCCAATGGTGGGAGCTCAGGGAGAGCAGTCTCTATCAGTGACTAAGTGGGATTTTTTGTTTCCATCAATATGTTTACTTTCTAATTTCTAAAATTAGAAAATTGTGATACTAGCCTCATAGATATGACCCACAGTCCTTCAGTTGCTGTTTGTTCATTTTTTTAGGGACAACTCGTTCTTACTTTTTATCAGAAATGAATACCCATTTCCAGTCAACCGTTTAAAAAAGTCAGTCCCAAGAAGTCTAACTAGTTTAATTTTACAGGTGGAAGTGACCCAGATGGCACCTAGTATTACACTGAATATCTTACTTAGCAAATGGGTATGCTGAGGCCTGAGAAGTTGCGTGAGTAGCCCAAGACATAGAAGGCACTGCTCCCGACTTTTGGTCTAGTGCACCCTGGATTAGAGCACAACGGAAACCATTTCAAGGCGGCAGAAGTGCCTTCACAGCCAAAAGGCGTTCTTTAAAAAAAAGTAAATACATCCTCTACCCACATTCATCGTTTCTTCAAATGTGTGCCTATTGTTTTAAAATTGTATGGCAGAGAAGTTCATTTCCATGACCATACAGTCTAATAGAAATACATTAAATAAATTGAGCCACTTGTTTAGAGTAAGTAGTATAAATTTCACACCTTTGTTTAAAAATGTTTCGTGACCAAACAACAAAAACATAATCACAAGTTTAATAGCCTCAATCACTTAGCTAGTGTGGAAAATGAAAATAAACATCTAAGATAAATTCTTTTCTAATTGCTGTTCCACTCTTTTTTGGAATGAGTAAAACATGAACCACCTTTGAAGACATTAGATGTTAAAGGTGAGGCAAGAGCTTGGAACTGTCCTATTGTCAAAGACTATGATGAGAGCCTGAGTAAATTTCTAGAACCTGAAAAAAACTAACTTGCTTCTTTATTCTTTTGAAAACTTCATGCTAGAGATCACATTGTCATCATTAATAGGATGATGTGTGTTTGTGAAATCATTGCTGGAAAAACATGAAGATTAAATAATATAGAAACAGAAGGATGGCAACTATAGTCTCATTTTGGTGACCCAGGCTTATTTCATTAGCAAAGATTCAATAAGTTTTATGGGTATGAAAACAGGAAAACAGCCCATTATGTGGTTATTCACTGATAAAATAGAGCATGGGACTAATATATAGAGGTAAAGCTTGTATTGTTTGACATTACTTACGAATTCAAGTATGTGCTCAACACAATGATAATTCAGGCTCATGTAGAATGAATGGTATTGGAATGGTACATTCTCAAGAACTGAAATGGTGCGAGGGCCATGCAAGGTTGGCTTTTCAAACCGGTTTCTCCAAACATCCTTGAGGAGACAAACTAAATGGAATGGAACAGACAGTTTCTCCTTTGTGGTCAGTTTCCTGGTTTAAGTCAGTAACTGAAAACAAGTGCAGAAGGATGAGTCAGAGTGCGCTGTCATTGCTTTCTGAAAAGCTGACAGCACACTGCTTTTATGTTTTAATCTTCCAAGTTAAACGCTGCGATAATTCATCTGGTTTAAGTATATGTCAAGTCAAAAGGCAAATTTTATCCCATTACTTTCTTTTTTCACCATGAACTCTGGCTTTGGTGGTAGGAAAGGAAGGGAGAAATTTCCAGTAGATGTCCAGGAGTCTTATTTAAGAAATCAGTTATAAGAAGGCCAGTGGATGGATTTAACTGTGACAAGGGATGATTTTCGAGAAAATCAGTAGTGGCCCACATTTAGCCAACATTTAGGACCTCAAGTAATGAATTTTCCATACTAACCTCAATTTTTTTTTCTCTAACTTATGGTCACTTTCTTGTGTCATTGTCATATTGGCCATGAAACTTCTTTTTATTTATTTATTCTTTATGTATGTATTTATTTTTTTAGAGAGGCAGTAGAGGGAGGAAAAGAGGGAAGAAACAGCCATGTGTGAAACATTGACTGGTGGCCTCTTGCATGCCCCCAACTGGGGAACTGGCCCGAAACTCAGGCATTTGCCCTGATTGGGAATGGAGCCGGTGACCTTTCGGTTCATAGGCCCACACTCAGTCTACTGAGCCACACGAGCCAGGGCAAGGCCACGAGATTTCTAATAAAACACCTCTAAGACCCTCAAAGAAAGGTGTGTACTACCGATGAAAACCCTAACAAACTACACTTGGATGCCCGGAATAAATTTATTTCAGCAAAGTGTTTGTACAATAGTCTACCTGGAGTCAGCCGTCCAACCGGCGAGCAGCTGTGACATAAAACCAGATGTCTGCAGCTGGCCAGCGGCCTTTGAAGGCTTGCAGCTGACCCCAGGACCCGACCCGCCGGGGTCTGAGAGGCGGAGCGTAGGCCGGGACCGCGCTCGCCGGGAGTGAGTCTTTGTATAGTCAGGGCATCAGCTGGGCAGGGCTACCTACTAATCCTGCAGGTGGATACCGGGGCGGGAGGCAGATGGGCCACAAAGGTGACGTCCGTCGGTGAGAAACACCTATCGCAGGTGAAAGGGTGGTGGCGACAGGGAGTTTCCACCTGTTGCTCTCTCAAAGAAATAAAGACTTAGGAAAATACTAAGGAGGGGCCGATCCGTGTGTTTCGGACGCTCCTGGAGCCCCACCCTCGGCTAGAGGAAAAGCCCCTTGTGTTAGAGGCAGAGGCTTCAGAATCGGAGAAGAAAGGCGTCTCTCCCCGCGCACCGCCTCTCACTCCTGCTGAGCGGCGGCCCAGCCTGCGCCCTGGCCGCGGCCTTTGGCCCCGCGGATCCCTCCCACTCCGGTCCCCGGGTGTCTTGGCCGGCGATCTGCCCCGAGTCTTCCCATGGCGGCCACCCCAGCCAGGCGCTCCCTGAGCGCAGCCTTCTGCTGGCAGCTCCTGCTGACCCTCACGGTGAGTGGCTGCCCGGGCCACCGGCTCCCTAGAGGGGGCTCCAATCGATTGGGGGCCAGGGGGGACACTTAGAGCAGGGGTGGTAAGTAAACCAGAGTTAGTGGGCTTTGGGCTCACTAACTAAACTCACTAAGAAGTGGAGCTGGTTGCGGTGGGGGAAGACAGAAAGAGGATGGTGCCCTGGGTGCCGCGAACCCGAAGGGAAAGGGAAAAGTGTGTGCGGTAGATATAATCAGCGCGGGCAGGTAGAGACGGAGGCTGGAGCTGCAAACGCCCATCGGAAAGCGTTGCCTCCGGGTACGAGCACGAAGCGCCGAGTGCTAGCGCTGCACCTCTGCGCCCCAGGCTCTTTCCTGGAAAGGTTCAGTAGCTTCTGCCTCCACGAGGGCTCGAGACCACTGAAGCCGGGACCCTCTGCGCGGGCGCGACGTAAAGCGCGGTCTTTGGGTGAAAGAAAAAAACTACGCGCTTTTAGGGGGATCGTGTGTGTGTGTGGGGGGGGGCTCTAGGTGGGCGTTTGTAGATTACTTTTTTCATTTTTGTCACCATGTGTGGTTGGTTACCTTTCCCTTAATTTTGGAGAAAATGATCATCCAGATGTGCTGTACCCAGAGGCATCTGGATTTTTCTGCCCTGTGCCCTCTAGCTTTCTTCCCACTTTTAAAACCACAATGGCCAAGACCCTACCCACCTACAGCTGGGGGCGGAAGGTGGTGACCTAATTTGGGGCCGGACAGCCCTCCCCCACCCTCCCTAGCAGGAATCTCCTGCGGGGCCGGAAGGCGCAGAATCCGGGGCGAGGGAGCAGCCCCTGGGAGAGTTTGGGGTCAGAGGTGCCCTGACTGGACTTCCTGGGTCTCCTGAAAGGAGAAACGTTTATTAGGCCGGGAGCGAGAAAGTGCTCAGGTCGCTGGTGTCTTTTGACGTAGAGAATCCAGTCAAACCGGAAGGACAAGGGGACAGCCTGGCCGACACAGGGTGGGAAGATTTCTTCTGGCGGTGGTGGGACTGGGCTGGGGTGGGGTGGGGGTGGGATTGAAGTATTCGGGTTATTTGCTTTTCTCTGTCGCTCTCATTTGAGAGCGAATTCCTTAAAATTTTAAATAATGAAATTGTAGTTTCATTATTTAATGATTATTAGAAGGTTTTTAGAACTCTGTGGACTCCAAACCCTTAACAAAATGCCAGGGGCACGTTAATAACATAGGAAAGGCCACATGCACAGCCGTTAACATTTTGCAGTTGAGGAAACTAAGAATGAAATATCAGTCACAAAATATGTAGTCAGGTAGCAAACGAATAAATTTTGGTTAGATTCCTAATAAAGGTGCCACCTCTGTTTACACTACTGGCCGTTGTTCTTTGATGGAAAAGGGGTGATTAGTGACAGGCAGTAAATAGAATTGCTTTGTATATACTTACATAGAACTTTCTGAGTTGGTCTCAGGTCCTCTTTAGAAGAACGTGGTTCTAAGTGAATAACTAAATTGAATAATCCCCATTGTGTGGCCTTCCTTAGCTTCAAATCAGGATGTATCAGAAGTGGGGTAGAGACAGAAAAGGCACAGGCTCTGGTCTTTCTGCTACATTCAAACTGGAAGGAAGGCCTAGTGTTCTGGTGATCTTGGATGGATCTCTCCACAGCCCTGCTGGCCTCAGCTGGTGGTTGTGGTTGTGAATCTCAAGTGGGATAGATGCATAAAGAATATTTGAGTAGAAGATGTTATTAAATGAGCAGGACTTTGGGAGGCACCCTTTACATTTCATGCTCCGGATACACCCAAGGAATCCTTCACCATTCCACAAATCAGCTTATCCGCACTTCCTGATACTGCCTCACCTGAGAGGTGTCTTAACCACTTGAACTTTAGCTTTGTCTAAATGCAAATGAAGCTTTTCTCTCTCAGACAATCAGACAACTTTATTGCTAAATTCAAGTTAAGGTTTATACACTTCCACCTAGTAGATTGTGCCTTTATTCTTGAAATTCACTTCTCTTTTCTTTTGATATTCCTGACCACTCAGAACGAGACTTCCTATTCTAGGTCTTGTCCCTAACATGCCATGCAGGTGTCTACGTATAATAAAGTTATTTTGAACAATTGGCCTTTATATCACTGTTCCTACTGTGATGTGTGATACAACATTTTTCTTTCCAAACAGTGTTACTTTTCTTCCGGTGTCCTGTATTTCAATAAATGACTCCACGACACACCTTGTTCCTCAAGTAAAAAGTCTGGAAGCTGTTTGGTTTTCCTTCCTCACTGTTCCCCTCCCTTAATCCATCATTCAGTCCCATTAATCTACATTCAGAAATAGCTCATGAATGCCTACTGCTATCCATCAACTCTGCTATCCCTCTTTGCTATTACAAATAATGCCACAATGAATCAGCCTGGATATATGTTATTTCATGTATGGGCAGGTGTCACAATAGAGTAGATTACCAGAAGTGGGATTGCCAGACAAAAGTTTAAATGACTCTGTAAATTTGGTAGCTAGCATGCACTCTCTCTTCCCTCCATAAAGGTTGTGTATGGCTAGGTAGAAAGCTACTTTATGATAGATGTCATTAACACTTCCTTGAGGAAGGACATACACAATACTGTACCATGTATAGTACTTGGTCTAAGCAGCCATTTGGCAAAAGATAAAGGTGAATCCATACCTCATGCAGAACACAGAAAATTCCTAATAGGTGAAAGATTTAAATATAATATATGCTACCATATCAAAAAACAGAAGAAAAAATTATCAATTTCTATTAAAATTTGGAGTCAAGAAGGCCTATTTATGGCTCAGATTTCAAAAGCCATTCATTAAAATTGAGAAAATTAATTGTAATAAAACACACCCAACACGTGTCCCTGGCCAAAAACTATACCAAATGAAACAAAACATCAGAAGCAAAGTCAAAGGTAACTAACAAAGTGGAAAAAATATTTTCAGATCATACTGTTAAAGGTTAATCTAATATACAAAGTGCTCCTCTAAATCAAGAAGTCTAACATGGACATGATATGAAAAATTCCCATACATTAATGAAAAAAGCCCATAAAAGTATTCCAGCCTCATTCATGATAAGAAATGATGAATTTAAAACTACATTGAAATGTCATGTCTACTTGACAAACATTCAAAAGTTTGACAGCATGCTGTGTAGCCAAGGTTGTGAAGAAATGGAAACTTATAGAATGTTGGTGAATGTAACAAAAAGTTACTACCTTTATGGATAGTTTGCAGTTACATCAAATGAAAATAGAAACTGTCTTACTTCTTCCTTTCCAATTTGTATGGATCTAGTATCTTTCAGTTTTTCATGTACTAATATTTTATTATTTTTATTATTGAGACTTTGTATGATCTTTTAATATGTGCTAGGGCTAATATCCTTTCATTGCTTTTCTTTTTCATAATTCTTTGTCTATTATTAATTATTGATATTTTGTTATGACCTTTTATATCAACTTGCTTAGTTCCAGAAAAAATATCATTGGGATTTTTATTAGGACCATAAAATTTATAACTTAGTGAAATTAATATACTCGTGTTTACTTTCCTTTTCAAAATAAAGATATATCTTTTTTTTTTTTTAAAGATTTTATTTATTTATTTTTAGAGAGGGAAGGGAGAGAGGGGGGGGAGAGAGAGAGAGAGAGAGAGAGAGAGAGAGAGAGAGAGAGAGAGAGACATCAATGTGCGGTTGCTGGGAGACATGGCCTGCAACCTAGGCATGTGCCCTGACTGGGAATTGAACCTGCGATGCCTGGTTCGCAGCCCGCACTCAATCCACTGAGCTACACCAGTCAGGGCAAAATAAAGATATATCTTTATAAAGTGTACTTTTGTGTTCTTCAGAAATATTTTCAGATTTTTCTCAAATAAGTTTTACATATTTTTCACTATGTTTTCTTCTTGACATTCTGTTTTATTACTTTTGAAAATGATTTCTTCCATTATATTATTTAACTGCTTTTATTTACAAGTATGAATACTAATGATATTTATATTTTAATTGTTATTGCTGCTCCTTCAATGAAATTCTCTTACTGTTTTATAGTAATTTATTGGTTGATTTGCTGGGGTTTCCAAGTAATAATCATATCAAGTGCAAATACAGACTTTTTACCTCTTTTTTCCTGATTCCTATGCTATCTAATATCTTCCTCTTGCCTGATAGACATTAATATAATGTTAACTGTAAATATTGACCTTGAAAAATCTGTCTTGTTTTTGAGTTTAGTGTGGCCACTGCTTGTGCTTTCCCATTGATGTTGTGTTTATAATACAATATAAAAATTATATTGAAGAAGTAGTTATTGATTCCTCTTTTGGGTCCTTTTAAAAAATATCTATGAGTGATTATTGAATTTGGTCAAATGTTTTTCAGTGTCTATAGTTTTGATCACATGCCAAGGCTTTATGTTAATTAATGGCATGAGGTTCCTGGGCCAAGCAAGTGATATGAATGTTGATCACAAATCCATGAGAGGGATTTACTTCCAGCTCTCAAATGAAGGCTTTGCATTTGGGTCCCGGATTAATGTGGGCAATTCTTGTCTTAGATCTTAGGCAGGCCCGTGCTTTGATTTCACTCTTTTCTGTGGAATCCAAAAGACTAGAGTAAAATTTTTTCAGAGCAGATGTCATTTCTAGTTACCACTCTGTTCCTGCTTTATCCTCAGTTTTTGCCTAGCAAATCCTTACAAAAGAATGTATCCATCCTTTTCAGTTTGGGCATGGGGCTTTGTCTGAATGACCTAGCTGCTGTTATTGGAAAGGAAAATTGTTCCCCAATTCATTCTCCATACTGGTCAGATTTACTGTATTCAAATGGAAAGCTTCTTATGTAATTTATCTGCTTAAAGTAAATCATGGTCTTACCCACTTTAGGAAATAAGGTCCATATATGTTGTTAAAGCTATCCAGAATGTGTCCACACCTACTTCTCTGAATACATTTTAAACTTCTGTTCCTCCCATGCTATATGCATCAGCTATTCCAGATTTTCATGTTCAGGTCTGTGTCATCTCTGGGCTTTGGCATAAGTTATTCCTCTCTTTGGAACTCTGCCTCTTCTTGACAGGGGTAACTTGTAGCCACTCTTCAGGTGACATTATCTGGCTCTTACAGGAGGCTAATTTTCCCTGCTCTCCCTTAACACCTTGTACTTCCCTATCATTGACGCTACTTTACTGAAATCACAAATATGCCTTACTCTTGAATTGAGTGTTTTGTGAGGATCATGTTGTTACTTCTCTCTGTGTCTGACACGTAGTAGAGATTCAATAAATATTTGTTGAATACATGAATGAATGGATATATAGGACACTTATCCAAAGTGTTTTCTTAATCCAGCCTTTGTTGCCTTCTCCTCTGATTTTACCCTCCTCTGTTTTTACCTTAGTCCAAGTAGCCACCCTCCCTCGCTTGGATTCCTCCTGTAGCTGATGCTGCTTCTCTTTGCACTTAGAATAAAGTCTGCACTCCTTAGTTTGGCCTTTCAAATCCTATGTGATGTACCTCTGATTGTTTCTTAACCATCTATGACTTTTCACTCACTGTGCTCTACCATGATGACCTGCATTTTGTTCCTCCGAGACGCAGGTGAAGTCCCCTTCCAGGGCTTTGGTTTTGGTTTTGCACCACCTGGAAGACTCTTCTGTAGGTGAACCGATTTTCCTCCTCATTTCATTCAAGCTCCTGGTCTTTTTGTCACTCTCTCTCCTTGCCTTATTTTTCTCACCATATTTATCTCTTTCATTATGTAACCTTTATGCATTTGTGTATTAATTTTTTGTCTCTCATTATAATATTATTTCAATAAAGTCAAGGACTTTGCTTTGTTCATTGCTGTAGCCTTTGAGCACTGCCTAGCACCTAGTAAGCCACCCATAAGTGGTGGCCTAGTGAGTAAGCGGATGTTTGTTTTCAATCACCTTGAATCCCCAGTCATCTGACTCTCTCCTCCTGTTCCCTACTGTGCAGCTGGTGACAACTCCTCTCATCTGTTAATTTCCAGTTCAGATACACTCTTTGTTGTGTCCACCCCCAGTTTCCAAGTGAAATACAATTCCTGCTTTACCTGATTCTTCATATGCAATTAAAATTAGATAATTAAGGGTTCTTGCCCTGGCTGGTGTAGCTCAGTGGATTGAGCGCGGGCTGTGAACCAGGCATCGCAGGTTCAATTCCCAGTCAGGGCACATGCCTAGGTTGCAGGCCATGTCCCCCAGCAACCACACATTGCTGTTTCTCTCTCTCTCTCTCTTTCTCCCTCCCTTCCCTCTCTAAAAAATAAACAAACAAAATCTTTAAAAAAAAAAAGATAATTAAGGGTTCTTTAGTGATTACTGGAAATAAAAGTTTAATTTATGATTATGGACTTTGCAAATAATGATGTAAATGTTAGTTTTTACCTATCTTGCATTTGGTCAAACTGTAGGAAAACAATTGTAAATCTTTCAGAAATATCCATTGTAAAATTTCAGAGAGAATGGGGTTAAATTCCAGTGTGTTTGAATATATAGTGTATTGGAATTGGTTCACTATAAATCACTAACTCACTTAAAATTTTTAAGTGAAATATTTTATAAAATGACCTTAACTCTCATTTATGAGAAGATGCACCTTCAAAATAAGTTTGTATTTTAAAGTTATGTGCTTGTTTCTGTGGAAAGTAAATAAATACTTTCCAAATCAATCCAAGGCAATGAGCTAATACTATTCTTTTTGAGGTTTTATTTAGCCATTACTGATTTGGTAGTGTAACTCATTTAGGTGATCTACATTAACTGAAACATTTTGGTGGCTCATTGAAATTTTTTGTTTCTCTTTTCCACTTATACATCAGTGCTACCTTCCTAATAGTTTTGTTCTCTCTTGCTTAGGTTGTTGTTGGTTCCTCAGTATACCTAGTAAGGTTGTGAAATTACTATTAACCTTATTTTACAGAATAGAAGACAAAGCCCAATACACTAAGAAATCCTCTGTACTTACATGTTCAGCAAAGGAGTGAGCCATGACTCTTAGTTTATTGTTTTATTCTTCCCTTTGATATAATTTTTTCTAATTTTTTTACTCCAGTGTATGTATTTATGTTACTTTATTAATTATATAAACTGATTTACAATTGCACAGATTTATAGTTTATATAAACTATATATACATTAAAAGTATCTTTTTAATGCATAATATTACATTGATTTTTTTAGATCTTAATATCTGCCTGTGATGCCTGCAAAAAAGTGACACTACATGTTCCCTCCAAACTGGATGCTCAGAAATTTGTTGGTAGAGGTAAGAAACTGCCAAAATACGTGAAATCCTACTTTGTAGGATCTTGTAAAAATAGTGTAACTTTTAGAAGGACAACTATATTAGAACTAAGAGTTAGAACTTGTACAGTACATTATCATGTCTAAGGCATGTGGTGCCATTCTGATGAAAGGAATATGTTTTTAATTGAAAAACATGACTATATGAAATAGATAAAAAGGTTTAGCTTGAGTAAGAAAAAACAATTTTTAGTATTTACATTAATGGAAGGATATCATATATGTTTTAACGTACTTCTGTGAAATTGAGAAATAGTACTGAAATTATTTCTTAAGTTTAATGGTTTTGTCTTTGGACTTTTGTCCTAAAACATTTTGACATCTTATTGACATTGACTTTCACATGTTATTTTTTAGTAATTAAATTTTGTACATAACTCAACGGTACTAGAAAAGATCAGACCAATGAGAACACAGAATATGACTATTTAATAATAGACATAAAGAGTTCAATAATATTTTAATTCAATAACTGCCCATTTTAATCCTCTAGATGCTGTATAACTTTCTTCAAATGTATTTGTGTTACTATCTAGCTAATTTTAATTCATAAAGAAAAACTTTCTGGTATTGGCAAGAATATTTGAACAATGGAACTTTTATTTGAAAATAAGTGTCCCTTCTTTAAAAGGACATAGTGTACCTTATTAGAAGTGATGTATGTATTATTTGTGTTTAGCACGACTTAATTAACCATAGAGTTTCATATATGTTCTTTAAAAATGAAAAATTTACGAGTGTCAGTGTAGCTAATTTGAAGTTTTTGCCCCCCATGAGTATATTGCTGTTAAAACTGTATGTTGGTATGTCTTACCTTGCAAATGATTGCTGTGTGTATTTTTTACAGTTAACCTGAAGGAATGCTTTAAGTCTGCAAATCTAATTCATTCAAGTGATCCCGATTTCCAAATTTTAGAAGATGGTTCAGTCTATACAACGAAGGCTATTCTTTTGTCCCCAAAGAAGAGAAATTTTACCATATCACTTTCCAACACTGAGAACCAAGAAGAAAAGAAAATATTGGTTGTTTTAGAGCATCAAACAGAGGTATACTGAACTACAGAATGAAGTACGGTGGAATGAAGTATTTTCTTCAGGTGTAACTAACATTACCAGGGAAGATGTGGAGTCAGAAAGGATAGGGGATAATTTAGCTTGAAGATGAATGAAAGCCATGACACATTTAACACTGTTCAAAGGGAAGAGGATTCTACAACATAGACTAATTAGAGTTTGTAATTCCTTTTAATTTCGGACATAAAAAGAGAAATTGAGAGATGCTACAGCATGAGAGCCTGAGATTAGACACAAAGGAGCATTTGTTGATCTTTACTGTAGAACAGATTTTTAAAAACAAGTTTTGAAACTACCTCTGGAGGCCTTGAGCTATCTTAGACAGCGTAATTTGTAATCTTAGAAAGTAGATGACTACTTTAGGCTGAGGTTTGGGCCTCATCCATGCTTATTACTTTGTGACACCCAAGGTCAAAATGACTTCTGGTCACCATTGGCCATTACTCACTGCAGCGGTTGGAGAGTTGTCACCACGTTTCTGTCCTTGTTCTAACACAGACCTCTGGTGGTTCCGTGGCTCTTCCTATTGTTGGCGAGTGGAAGATGCTTATGCTAAAGTTAGAAGGGCACATAGTCTACTCATTTTCTGTGCGTATCTCTCCTTCCATCTTCGGCATGGCGTTGTGGCAGGAGTAATCTTGCTTTTCAGTGTTGCTTCTAGGCTTCCAGTTTCATGTTTCTTGCATGTGCCCATGAGATTATTTTCTCAAGAGGATGGCTATGATAACAAGGCAGTTATCTCTTCATTCTGTTTTTGCAGTGTTGATGTTTAGTTTTATTTTCAAGCACTACCAGGGTCGTACACCTTTCCAGCTAGTCCTCATGAGAGGAGGAAGGTGATCAACGTTCTAGTTTGAGAATAAAATGGTTGTTGACTTTAGTATTTTTTCTTTTTTCTAAATTGAGGTGCTAAAACAAAGTGATTCTAAAGAAATAGTTCTGAGGCGTGCCAAGAGAAGATGGGCTCCAATCCCTTGCTCAATGATGGAGAATTACTTGGGTTCTTTCCCACTTTTTCTTGAACAGGTACAATTTACTTTGTTGTCACTATGAAGGTCTATGATTTTCATCTTTTTAAAAAATTTTAGACAATGCGTATTTAAAAGGTAGTGACGTATGAATATATCAATAAATGTGTATGCATATCATAGGCTATAATACATAGATATAAATATATATCTTTATATCTGCATATATTTTTTGCAGTTTTAGTGATGCAAAGGTCATTACTAAAACTGTAAAACCCATCTAACAACCTTAAACACATGGTTCTTTAATGAATTTTCATATCAACAAGAGTGTTACAGAGCCTGGGTATAGAAAACTCCCAAACACCTTCTGTAAAAAAAGAAAGGACAATTTCTGATAAAAGGCCAAATGCTGCCAAGTGGAAGATACATATGAGATCTGTCCAGAAGGCATCCAGCCATGTAATATGAAAAATAGAGACATTTGTTCAAGGGATACAAGATGTAAGAAATATTGTACACAGGACAATGACACCTCTGTCCTCTTCAAAGTAGGTACCTTAGGACCTCACACAGTTCTCCCAGTCACCAATAGCTGCCCCATCATATATCCCTGAATCTCACTGACAGTCTGAAATCTGTTCTCTCAAAGGTTATTTTAGTTACAGGAAAAGCCAGAAGTCACAGGGTGCCAAATCTGAACTGTAGGGGGTTAGAGTCACCTGGGTGATTTGATGTTTCACCAAAATCACACAAATGGTCTTTGATACATTAACAATGGCTGGACTTTTTCTGAACAGACCTCATACAACTTTCTATTGCTTATCCCCAAGTCTACTGCTTAATTACACTGGATCCACATTTTCTCTCTCTCTCTCTTTTAACATTTTGTGGAAACTTTGGCAAATCTTTTTGCCTTCTTCCACCATCAGTAGCGACTACTATTCAATCTATGACTTGGGTTTCTTTTCCCTGAGTTGTTGAAATGGTGAGAGAGAATCCTCTTTTACATTCCATCTAAAAATGTAATGCAGCTGAGAGAATAGCAGATTAAAGCTGAGAAACAAATTGTTCGAAAATAATTGTGTTAATCATTCTGATACATAGTCAAGATCTTACCAAGAGGTTGAAAGCAACTTGGAAGAAACTTGCTTTTGAATCAAGCACCAGAATATTATAATTGCAAGGATATTATACCACTTATATTCTCATTATTCCTTATCCCTCCCCATCCCAACCCATGCAAACTCATCTCATGTAATAAAGAAGATGCTTACAAATAACAAAAGTTAATTAAGAAAAAAATTTTCAAGTTTTTGCCATGCAGGCAGAACACTTTAAATGTAGTATCTCAAATATTTTATCATATAGGAGTGGCAAAAGTAGGTTTACAATTGTGAGTACATGAAACAGAATTTATTCTTGTATAATTATTTATTAATTATTATATTATTTATTTGTATTACAACTGTAAATCTACTTTTGCCCACCTCATATAAAATAACAATTCAAGTTTTGTTTTGTTTTTGTTTTTTAATGGCAACAGAATAATTTTTCATGCTCAGAGTATTTTGTTTTCTAAGGCACGAAAAGTGTTAGATGTTTGGTCCATATAGGTACCATTTAGCCTTTAAAGTATTCCTTAGTTATTCTGGCAAACTAAGATGCTATTACATTATTTTCTTCATGCCTTGCTCTCGAAATGTCTCAATTATAAGGTGTCCTTATTTTCTTGTTGCCTTTTATTCACACATAATCATAAATAAAGACAGCATTAGTTATTAGCAATGTGACTGTATAAATATATAGATGAAAGTTTTGCTGAACTAAAAATTTGTCTCACATCTACCTTCCAGATTGAATCTGATACAGCACAGAACTACACTATACACTATTCTATAAGAGGGCCTGGAGTCGACGAAGAACCCCGGGGTTTATTTTACATAGAGAGGGACACTGGAAAGCTGTATTGCAATCGTGCTGTAGATCGGGAGCAGTATGACTCTTTTCAGGTAAAGTCTAAAGTTTATGTATTATATTAGTAATTAATCAACCTGACATTTTTTCTCATTCTCAATTCATTTACCCTTTTCTGTTTTCTGAGTTTGTCATCTACGCTTCTGATAGTGCAGCCTTGGCTTGAGGCAAAAAAAAAATTCATAGATTCCATTAGTAATTTCCTGGTATTATAGTTTTACTTTATTTTTTCAAAGAAAAAAGAGTACCACTTGAAAAACAGTCATTTAGTTGACAAAAAAGATCTGTGAATGGTGGAGAGAGATGGGAGGTAAGTGAAGTTTAGAATTAACTTTCCCTTTGCAATGGGAGAAAATTCACTTCTGGTGATCAAGTAAGGACTGTGGACAGTGCTTAACTAAGGAAAATCATTCAATTTTTTCTTCATGTAGGGAGCTTCCCATGGTGAAATGAAAGTTAGTAATGTAAGAATTTAACCTAATGTATTGATTTTTCCAACAAAGATTGGTCTTTTAGCTTAGTTCAATTTTAATTATTTTCTGTCTGTTTTGGATTAGTTAATTATTCATCAGGAGACCAAATTTACTGAACAGGCATGCAGACTTTGAATTAAATATTTAGGGTTAGAATTGCACAAGGTGACCCTCTAAGGACCTGTGTTCTGTTAGTTCTGTGGTAGATGTTCTGAGAAAAACTGGAATTGAAATTTATATTATAAAATGAAAAGAAATAAATTGTATTTCACACATAATTTGCAGCCATTCATTAGTTTTATTTCTGATTTCCCCTTTTTAAATCAAAAGTTTCTATGAAGACAGTTATCTAATATAACTATCAGTGTACCTAAAGTCATAATTAGTATTAGAAAGTAAGACAATATCTCAGATAACTACACATGGGGAATTTGGAATCTGAAGAATACAAAGTTAAAAAAAGAAAATTGTATTTAAAATTCATGTACCTAAAACTTTCAAACAAAAGAAAATATAATAATCCTTAAGACTGATTTTGGAAAAAGAAATAAAAAACATTATATTCTTGAACAATAATACAGCAATAGTGAGGAAAACAAAATTATCTGCTATTATAATAGACAAATTTAAACATAAAATGTACACCATGAAATTAACTAACCACCTTTTGTGGCATTAATGTAGGCCCACCTCCAAATTCAATAACAAGGGGGAATCCTCACTTTTCAATACTGAACAGTCTATAACTTAAAACCAACACTAGTTTGAATCCTATTTTGATAGATTATTTTTGCTCTTCTTATTTCACCCTCTTCACAGTTAATTGCCTTGGCAACAACTCCAGATGGATATGATACAGAACGCCCACTTCTCCTAGTAATCAAAGTTGAGGATGAAAATGATAATCACCCAATTTTTACAGAAACAACTTATATTTTTACAATTGCTGAACACAGCAGAGTTGGTGAGTATCCACTTTAACAAGGTGTGGCAACTGGGTGTTTCACTTCAGTAGTTCAGTTTTTCTATGAAATTGGGAGGCAGCATACCCTGCTCGTAAGGAGAAGGGGTTTAGACCCCTGGGGCTGCTCTGTGGGGGGGTTTACTCTCCCTTCTGCCAGTTAGCAGTGTGATGTGGCCTTGGGCAATTTTTAAAATTTTGACAATCTGTAACATGGGGAATCAATATGCAAGTTTGTCATGAAAATTAAACGATGTATCATACACATGGAATACCAACCACAAGGCCTACAAAATAGTAGTTATCCAAAAAATGTTACTTTGCCTTCCTGTTCAAGATAAAATAAATACTTTTAGGAGAACAACCCTAAAAAAGAGTAAGCCTTTGAGCAACTGAAGTCTTAGCCTTTAAGAGAACTAATGATGTTTTGCAGTGATTAAATGATTGACAATACTCTGGGCATAATCAATCACAAATGTTGCTGAGAATACTACAAATGTTTTCTCATCTTGTGAGAATGGATCATTTTAGCTGGAAGACAGAATGTCGTTTTTTAGTTTCCCTCTAGAAATATTTAACTAAACCAAAATTTTTCAGAGAAATTATACCCATATGTTTAATTTAAGTATAAGCTTGCAAATAGAAAAAGGTTAGAGAACAATGAAAACTCTTTAGTAGAAATAAAAAGAACATGAAGGGATATTATCAACATTTATAAAATTAAACATTAAACACAGTAAATATGGATATGGTCATCAAATTCCAGGATGTGAGGCTGCTGGAAAGTAGTGATGGAAGGAGGCTTGACGTGGCCTGGTGAACACACAATACAGTGTACAGATGATGAGTTGTAGAATTGTGTACCTGAAACTTCTATGATTTTGTTATACAGCGTCACCCTCAAAAATTTAATATAAAAGAAAAAATATATCAAAAACATTAGGCTGCTGAGGTATTTAAAAGGAAGGGATACTTTATATAGAAATCCACAAACTGTCTGGCTGGTGTAGCTCAGTGGATTGAGTGTGGGCTGTGAACCAAAGGATTGCCCGTTTGATTCCCAGTCAGGGCACATGCCTGGGTTGCAGGCCAGGTCCTCAGTGGAGTCCACGTGAGAGGCAACCACACATTGATGTTTCTCTCCCTCTCTTTCTCCTTCCCTTCACCTCTGTCTAAAAATAAATAAATAATTTTTTTTAAAAAAAGAGAGAAATCCACAAACTATTATTGTACCATTATATTATTACCGTAAAAACCACCATTACTCTGATCTGTGAGTGTTCCAAAACATTTTCAAAGGAGCAGGAAAGGAGTGATATGAAGGGAAAGTCGAAAATGTAAAAGTTTCGGAAATTAAAGAGGATGTTTCAATACATAGGCTCCACCGTGGGACAGGTGTGTGCAGTTGACAAAGATGAGCCCGGCACACTGCACACGCTCCTGAAGTACTCCATCCTCCAGCAGCAGCCGGCGTCGCCCAGCCTGTTTTTCATGCACCCATCTACAGGTGTGATTACCACCGTATCATCTCAGCTGGACAGAGAGGTAACCTCAACAGTAACGAAGAATGTGTTTGCCCCGTTGTTATTTAATAGTACCTGGATATATCTGTGTATCACCTGTGATTGTGTTTTTGAAAAGTATGTTGTGAATCCACTTTTAGAAAAAGGATCATTTAAAGTATGGGGCTCCTTACTTTGGCAGTGCACTAATTTTGAAACTCTAATTCATTCTCTCCTGAACTGTGTGTTTATAAAATTGAATTTCCCAATATAAACATTTGCAGCATTAAAAACAAATATCAAATATAAAAAGGGAAACTTTTAGAAATATGTAGAAGCTTGTTATCTACAGATAAAAGAGATGAGTACTTCTTTTCTGTCTGCATCACGTCTTCCTCAGTAGGTTCTTTTGCATTCTTCCCCTTGCACAGATTGAAAGAAAGATCATGTCTAATCTGGCATACCATTTTCAGTTGGCTGCTAGAAATATTTATTCGGATGTTTCAGAGGCACCTAAAATGCAGTACATCTAAAACTGAACTTTTCTTTCTTTCTAAGCATGCTCTCCTTCCCATCTTTGCTAGTAAAAATGACATTAATACATTCTTTTCCTATTAAAATTTTACATTATGTCCTTGAATTCATGTTCTCCAAAGTGTGTTTGATATCTCCCCATACGCCTAGATCAACTCACTTTCTACAGCATGTTGGTATTACCTTCAAGATTATTCCACTTTTTTGTTCTGCCCATTTCTGCTGCAACTGTTACACTACAGTAGCTTATTAACTTGGTTACTCAACTGTTGCCTCCTTCACCAAACGTATATTCAGCTGAATTCTTAGAGCAGTTGAGCCGGCCTACTTACTACATTTATAATTCTTAATCTTAAAATGTAGTATAATAGGTTTCTTTGATTCCTAAAACTTCGTATCAGATTCATTTCCTCGTATTCTCTTTATCCCTCTTGGAATAGAGCAATGGTCTTCAAATTTTCTGATCTCAAAATCCCTTTACAATCTTAAGTATTTTTGAAGATTCCAAAGACATTTTGTTTAGATGCGTTATATTTATCAGTATTTACCCATTAGTATTTAAAACTGATGAAAATTTAAAATATATATTGAATTATCCACTTAAAATAATAATGGATATATTACATGTTAACATAAGTTTTTATACAAAAAATTGTATGTCCCAAAATAATAAATAATTTAGTGAGAACAGTGGCATTATTATGCAATTTTTCAAACTCTTTAATACCTGGTTTTATATAAGAGAGATGGATTCCCATATCTCCTTCAGTGGCTCTGTTATAAAAGGCAGTATTAGCTTACCTACATAAAAAAACCCCAACAGATACAAAGTTAGCAAAGAGTAGAATATTACATATTTTAATAGTAATTTCAGGTCTTTGTGGATATTCATGTTTGAAACTACATGGAAACTTGACAACTGGTAGTTTCATAATTTTTTTTGCAAAGTGCATTCTGAAGTCTTATCAATGAACTTTCATACATTGTTACATTAAAACCCATTGGTCTACCTCTGTTGTGTGGATAGTTTACCCATGTGTGATTTTGTAACATTATAGGTTCACTATTATAGGTTCACTAAGTTATACAGAATATATTTCATTGAACAATGTTGAAAAATCAACTCTTCACTTTCATTAATATCACAATGGTAGATAAAAATTTTCTAGAATTCTCATTTGTGTTTAAACACTCCAATTTATTATTACTAGTAAGTAGTTTTGTCCCCTTGAAGTATCATTTACATTATGTTTGACAGAATATGGTTTTTCAAATGTATCAATTGGAAAAACCAGATGCCTTTCATATACAGATGTATTTTATTTAAAAATAAAACAACAACAATTTGTTCAGCTCATCAAGCAAACAATCACGCAAGTACTTTTCCTTAAGAGAAACACCAGACTATGCTATTCAGCAGAAGTTCACTGTGCATACCTCCCATTTCTTCACATAGACTGTGACACAGGTGGCAAACACAAGGCCCGCCTGCCGAATCCGGCCCTCCACCTTGTTTTGTCTGGCCCGGGGCTTTGTTTCTGCCCTATGGCAGTGCTGAGCTCTCGCTTAACTGTTAAGGAGTAGTTATATTTATACAGTCCTAAAATTACATTTGGCCTTTTGAAGGCAGCTGTGAGTCTGATGTGGCCCCCAGTGAAAATCAGTTTGACACCCCTGACTATGGGTTAAAATGTAATAAAATTAATCATTTTTTACTACATCCCCAAAGAAATTTCTAAGTGAAATTGACACTTATTTATCTTAGTATTTATAAATTCATTTATTTTTATTGTACGCGCCCAGTGAAGAAAGAATACATTATCATTTGCTGGATAAATGAATGAGTTAGTGTCAGAGCCCTACACATTATGCAGGCTCTTCATGGAATTTACATGTGCGGCTAAAGCCAATTATAAACAAATTCTTCTTTTTATCGTTGTCTGGAATGGATCTTTCTGACAGAATCAGCTAAAAGCTAATGAAGGAGCCTTGGAGTACTTTCCCCCGAGAGTGCTCTGGAGTCCCTTTCAGACTCCAACATTCCAGTTTTCATCTGCCATCTTCAATCCTTTAAGCCCTTTAACCATCAGAATTCTTCTTCCATTGGAGGATATCACAAGTTACTATTTAGGCCCACAAAACTTCATTTCTTTATTTTATTAACCTTTTGGTTATTTCCAATGCTTAATTCTCTACAAATAAAACATGTATTTCCTCCTGAAAGTATACTACCAAGCAGTTTTTAGAATTTTTAATTGCAATAAGGCTATTAGTTTTCAAGTCAACATATGTGATTGGTTATGAGAGAAAAGTAAGTCAGAAAATTTTGTGTATAAAAAGCATAGAGATTGAGAAAAATTTTCATTTTTAAGAGATGTGTAAAGACAAGAATGTTTAAAAAGTGATGAAATTAAGGGAAGAATGTGGCTATATAAGAGAATGAAATAGGATAGTTTTTCACATATTATTTTATCTTATGAAAAGAGAGAAATTATGTGGGAAATATAGTATTATTGTCGATTTACAGAAGAGGAAACCTATGCGAGGAGAATTTTCCAGCTGCCTGAGATTACATTTATTATTTTGGGAGTTGGGAATAGGACCCAAGTTTTCTCATGTTCATCTAGAGGCATTGTGATCAGTGTTCTTAATCATTCACTATCTCAATTACTTATGATAAATAAAACCATTACCTGGGGAAACACATTTTTTAAAACTGGTGATAAGACTCCTTCAATCTCTGATGAATGAAAAGTCTTAAGAACCAGATTCTATTTCCACTGGGGACAAAAATGACATCACCTAGACCCTTATTTTCATGCTAATATAAAGATCTTTTTATCAATGTAAAGTAAATATTTAAAATCTATCTTTTTTACAGAATGACATTTACCTTATTGCTTTCTTACAAGGCTGGTATAAAAGTCACTGCTATGTGTTTTTGAATGTAAAAATGTGTTTTGGATAGAAGATGAAGATTTTGATTATTTATGAGGCAATTTTACATGTACCAGGGCTGTACCTTTTCTTTCTGTTGAGCAAAGCTAAAACCAACGGATTGATTCCATAACCTCTGATGTTCTATTTTAATAAATTAATTGAAAATTATTAGTGTGAGGAAATTATTCTTCTGCCAGAACATGAAAGCTATGAAATTTAATAGTGCACCTGTGAAATTTTTAATGCAAGGAAAACTGTAGAGTATAAAATTTCATTTATAATGTTGCTTTCACTCAATAATTAAATTCCAACTTTTTTTGCAGGTAATTGATAAATACCAATTGCAAATAAAGGTACAAGACATGAATGGTCAACCTTTTGGGTTGTACACAACTGCAACTTGCATCATTCAGATTGAAGATGTGAATGACAACTTGCCAACCTTTACTCGCACTTCTGTAAGTACATGATATTAATAAAAAGAAAAATGTGCAACCCAGCGTTAATTGCTAAATATGCACAGCTCCATCCATGTCACGTGATTCCAAATAAAGTATCCCTTGGACAGAGGTTTGGAGTGACGATTTAAAATCATGTAAACATAATACTTTGGAAATTAGAAGAAGCAGGCTTACTTCACATGGTGTTCTATTTTTGTGAGTTACTAATTAAACATTTTTGTTCTGTTTTTATTATTTTAGTATGTGACATCAGTAGAAGAAAATAAAGTTGATGTGGAAATCTTACGTGTTAGTGTGGAGGATAAGGATTTATTTAATACTTCTAATTGGAGAGCTAATTATACCATTTTAAAAGGCAATGAAAATGGAAATTTTAAAATTGTAACAGATCCCAAAACCAATGAAGGAGTTCTCTCTGTGGTTAAGGTAAGAATAAATTAGTAAATTAGTTGTTTGTATTTTATAATATCATAGATTAGTATACTACAGTTAATGAAAAGAAAGGAATTTTGGTAAATGTGGGGATAAAAAAATATATATAGATAGATAGATAGATAAATGTAAATGCTATGTTCTTCATGTATAATAGGATGCATATTCACTTTAGGAAATTTTTTATTTAAACTGAGGTATAATTGACATAACAGTTTATGTTAATTTCAGGTTTATGATATAATTTGACACTTGTATATATTGCAAAATGATCACCACGATAAAGTCCAGTTAATATTTGTACCCAAACATACAAAAAATTTTTTCTTGTGATAAGAACTTTCAAGATCCACTCTTCTAGCTACTTTCAAAGATACAATATAGTATTATTAACTATAATCATCATGCTATATTATATTTCCATGATATATTTATTTTATAACTGAAAATTTGTACCTTTTGGACAATTGATTCGATAGTCCCTAAGTAGCACTTTAAATTTCAGAAACAACTATGTCTTCATAAATTAACTAAAAATTACTAGCATGAGGAACCTTATATAAAGGCACAATTTAAAAACAATATTATAGATATATATATGTTCATATAATATGATAATAGTATTTACTTTGTAACCAATCTCTTAACAGTTCGAAAACCAGTATGGCCGTGATGCCAGCCCGTCAGTGTCAGACTTTCCTAGCCCATTCTTTCTGTATGTGGGTCAAGGAGCCTCCACTTCCTGATTTCCCAAATGATGAGTGAGTTAGTTACTCCTGGTCAAACCCATAGGGAGGCTATTTGTACATCTGTTCCTCTGTATTCGGTGTACATTACCTCCTTAATTTTCCGGTTCAGAATGAGAAGCCTCCACTGTTCAAACTTGTGAATACTTCTCAAACTTCGTTTTCATACTACTCTGTAGCATCTCAGAACTCACTGCTAACGCAGGAGCCACAGTTAGCCCATAAACTGGTCTGAGCTTCTTTGGCTTCAGAGTCCTAGGTTTATATCTGCTGCATCTTGAATTAGAACGTGAGTCAGTCCAGCGTCTGTGGCGTTTCCCTTTTGTACATATTCACAGGGAGCATGGATCGAAAATGATAAATGTGTTTTTCTTACAATGATGAAGGCTAGCTGCAGTCTGGGTTTCCTTTGTTCAGAACAGGAGAAAAATGTCTTTTAAATCTTGTGTTTTTCTTCACCCACCCCCTGCCCTGCTCCTTGATATTCTAAGAAGGAAATTTATTTCTGTGAGGTCTAAGACCTGACACAATTCTGTCTTCTAGCAAATGGTTTCATTCCCTCTCATTCCAACTACATATCAGGCAAAATAAAAACCTTCCATTAAACTTGGTAGTACCAGTTTTTAGATGATAACTAAGATGGGAAAAAAGAAAAAAAAAGGAAAGTGTAATGTTCATTAGCTCTCTATTTTCTTGCCTCTTCTCTCTTAAAAATGTTTTATAAAATTTAACCCACATTTCCCACCTTAAACTAGGAACAAATAACTCTATTCATCTCAGGAGGGTAGGATAAGCTGTCCCCAAGGTAATGAAGTAGTAAATAACTGTTGGTTAAGGTATGGAGCTCCTAAAGTAATATCTCAAGTGTTAACTTTGAAGCATTTGCATTAAATATTTCCTGAAATTGTCATCAAGACCTATTACTTATGTTAAATTCGCAATTGGGGAAAGGTTCTTTGCTTGTTTTTATTTTGTTTGGTTTGGTTTCACTGGCTTTACCACATACTGCATCAGTTGAAGGACTGCTGTCTTCCCACCACCGCCTCATTTCTGGGTATACGCTTAGTATTCCTGTGACTATTCACGACATAGCACTCACGTATTCCCAAATTTAACTACTTACATACACTAGTTAGCATTGCCAAATATTAAATGTCTTGCACTGATTCACAACACACTTGCTTTTGTAGCCACTGAATTATGAAGAAAGACAGCAGCTGACCCTGCAAATTGGTGTTGTCAATGAAGCTCCATATTTTAGAGAAACGACTTCAAGATCAGCCATGAGCACGGCTACAGTGACTGTTAACGTCAAAGACCAAGATGAGGGCCCTGAGTGTACCCCTCCAATGCAAACTATTCGAATTCAAGAAAGTGCACCCGTGGGAACAAAGAGCAGTGGATATAAAGCATATGACCCAGAAACAGGAAGTAGCAATGGGATAAGGTATTTATAATTCAATTTAATTTGCTCTAAATTTAGCATGTTTTTTAAATTTATATTTTATTTCGACACCAGGATTGTAATTTGGCTTCTGATACATTTCTTTATTTTAATTCATTATTAACAGGTATAAGAAATTAAGTGATCCAAAAGGGTGGGTCACTGTTGATGATTACACAGGATCAATCACAACTTTCAGAAGCTTGGATAGAGAGGCAGAGTCCATCAACAATGGTATATATAATGTTACAATCCTTGCATCAGACCAAGGTAAGAACTTTGTTTATAAACCAGCTACATACATCCTTAACTGCACGCATCCTCAGCTGTTAAACCAACCACATACATTTTTAACTCAGCTGCATACATTCTCAAAATGTATTTGTCCCCGAATGACATACAAAGTAATTGAGAAGTTTGCTATAACTTAACTCATGTCTGCTTTCTAATAGCACCTTTAGCTTTAGATGTAATTATAAAATAACTTAGTCATAGAAATACTTGAAGCCCTGGCTGGTGTAGCATAGTGGATTGAGCATGGGCTGCGAAAGGGTTGCTGGTTCGATTCCCAGTCAGGGCACATGCCTGGGTTGCAGGCCAGGTCCCCAATGGGGTCCATGTGAGAGGCCATCACACACTGATGTTTCTTTTCCTCTCTTTCTCCTTCCCTTCCCCTTTCTCTAAAAATAAATTTAAAAAAATTTTTAAAAGATATTAACATTTAATAAAAAAGAAATACTTCAAACTATTAATGTATAAAACTTAATCATTGAAAAATGAGAAAATCAGTAAAATTAGCTTCAATTCATCTAGTCATATCTCTTAAAATATTCACTTTAGGAGGAAATTTTATTATAGAGAGAACATACTTATTGTCCCATAGTGCACTCCTAGAAAATAATTCTCCTTACAGGAAATTAACAGCATACTTGGGGGCTAGAATTCTGAATAAGGACATTATATAAAAATAAGTCATAATCATGATTAATAATGTATTATAGAACTGGAAAAACAAATGGTACAAATCCGTATATTCATATAAATTGTAAAATCGTGTTCTGTGAGTCCTACAAAATTGAGAAAAATATGAGCACAATGATTATGTGTGAGATTCATTTAGTGCATAAAATATAATTTTACTATAACATACATTTGAACTTTTTGTGCCTTTTTAAAATAAATATGTTAAATATGATAATATAATTTATTACATGGTAGCTTGCAAAATTAGTATTTAGAAGTGATATTGGAAAATGTTTTCAATATCCTAGTTGCTGCTAAATTAATGAGAAATGCCTCATAATTTGTTTATTAAATTGATAAGGTTGTAATAATTATCAATTCACTTCAGCCAGTTAAAGACTGTTAAAGCCTCAGCTTCTCATGTGTCTTTGGTAAAGCACATTTTTTGGTCAAATGCAAGTGTAAAGAAAAAAATAGTATGAAACTTAAATCCATTATTTTTACATTTTGATAGCACGTGGCAAATGGTTTGTTGATAGTTGAGATAAAAATTACTGTCTGATGTAAGAGATTTGTTTTATTTTATTTTTATTTTTGATTTTAGAGAGAGGGGATGGGTAGGAGAAGGAGAGGGAGAGACACATTGATATGAGAGGAAGGCATTGACCTGCTTCCCTCTGTGTGTACTCCAGCTGGGGCCTGAACCTGCAACCCCGCATGTGCCCTGTGCGGTTTGCTGGAAAACTCCCGACCAGCTGAACCACACCGGCCAGTGCTGAAATTAGAGATTTTGAAGACTTTTTTTTCTGCATCCTTTACTGTTGTGGAGGAGTTAAAATAATTGAGAGATCAAGTATTTTTATGGAATTTAGTCAAGAGGACCTGTTAATCATCATTGTGGTATAAAATACATGTGTGATAAGGCTTCTCCCATTTTTTTAAAAGAAGGTAGGGGAATAGGTAATTACATATTTTCATTCTATGAACTGAGATCACACAAAATACGCTTTTTTGTTTCTTCCTGTTTTTTACCTTTTCCTAAAATCTGTACTGGCTAATTTCATTTGGGCCTGTCACAGGTGTGCACAGGTAACCAGGTGATCACGAACAAAGAACTGGACCAATCACACAAACTGAGTAAAGGGAAGCAAGCGAGCTTTATTAGGGACAGTACAGTTCTCAGAATATGGGAGCAGGCTGATCCCCTGAATGGAGAAAGGGTCCCCTGGGCCCCCTGTTGTTGGAAGGATTATAATTTTATAAGGCTTTTTACTTCCCTATTCTTAATGTACTTTCTATTGCACTTGCATTAGGGGTTATATAATTTTTCTGCAGTGGCTCATGGGATTACCCATAGTTCTCCCTGCTTCCCCACTGGTTGGGAGGGGGGCGCTTAGAAACCGCAATGCTGATTTATTACAATCAAATTGTAATGACGCTAATGTATACTGTAGGTTGATCAGGATCAAAGTGCACAGGCCTGGCTGTGGTTTAAGTGTTACTATGCCATTATAAGACTGTTTTTAGATTCAGGTTGTTGCAAAGTGCCATTGCCACCTACTGACTTTGATGTCAGCCTCCCAGGACTTCCTCATCTTTATTTTTCTGCTGTTTCCAAGTCTCCTTCCTCAAGTCCAGTTACCTGTGGGGAGTAAAGTAACTGTTTTGGGAACTCAGGCTGTCGGGCCAAGCTCTCTTTAGCATATTTTGCATTTGCTGCAGATGCCTTTGGAACTTCCTCATTTCTAACCGTTTGCCTGCCTCAGGCCCTCCCTGCTACTTCCTAATCAAAGGTGTTCTCTTCTCCGGAGCGCCGACCTCTGGGCCATGCTCACTTCCCACCCTCCTACTTCTCCAAAGCACTCGTTTCTTCTTCTTTTTAAACCTGTCTCTCAAGGGTTTTATGTCTTTGCAACACATTCCTCTTTTCTATATGCTGTCTGCTTTTGCCAGCTTCTCCTCTCCGGAAGATAGTTACTAACTAAGGAGAGTTCAATCAGAATTCAGTTTTGCTTTTTTCTCAGTTGCTTCTCAGTCTAAACTTTTGGCAGTTTCACCCAGGTATCTTTTCTGTACAGATGACTTTTAGATTTCTGTATTTGTTGTGTATTCCAAATTTGGGAAGGAATGTACTTTCAATTTTTTTAAACATTATGTGCAAGGAGAGTTCCATGCACAGAAATCACGGAACCATGGGGAATCCGCTTCACATGACTACATTTGGAATGAGTACTTACCCATATAGAATTATCTTAATACTAGAAGGTGAGCATTGCATGCCTATGCTCCAATGAATAAGAGAGTGTTATTTATTTCACTGACAGATGAAAAGTAGCTTGAAACATTGAATTAGATACCTAAAATCTTTGGTTTAAATATTCTGTAACAATACTAATTACAATGTGCAAAAAGACTGTAGTTTAATATGCAACTCTAAATATTTCATGGGTGGGAAATGGAAGCCTTTAGCACTGAAGCAGAAGGGCAAACACTGTAGGAACAGTACAGTTAACCATTTTGGATTGGTGGGACTTGTGTTTCAAATTTGTGTGTGGACCAACATGGAAAAAAATATACAAGACATTCAGCAATCCCAATTCTCAGTGAGAGCAAGAAAGCAGCACATAGCATGAGAATAAGAGAGGTTAAGTGAGATTATTGTGCCCTGATAGAAATTATGCTAGGCAGATAAAATGTCCATCCACCTGCCTTCCCTTCGTTATGTCTAGATTATAGGAGTGCATCCTGTGCTTTCCTACCTTTTCAAATTTCCTTGTGCTTTTCAATATTCCAGAGATTTCTTTGTTTGCACTCTCTTCTGTTTTCCTTTTAAAACTTAGTCAAAATTCATGTCTGTAACAGTTTCTATGTCAATTGTGGCTATTTAGCAAATGAATGACAAATCTCAAGAGCAGTTATTGTCTGTAAAATCATTTGAAAGTGATGATATTTTACTTTTAATGCTCCCTAAAGACATAACCTATGACAGTTTGTCACTGTCATTTAACGTTACAGGTGCCTAACGCATTGTTTTTTTATTTTAATGTGTGATTTTCTAGTGATAACTCAAAACGTTACAAATTGTATTTTTATATTTATTCAATTTGCTAGGTGGAAAAACATGTACTGGGACCCTGGGAATTATACTTGAAGATGTGAATGATAATGGCCCAGTAATACTGAAAAAGACAGTGGTAATCTGCAAAACCGTCATGTCCTCCGCGGAGCTTGTCGCTTTCGATTTCGATGACCCTATAAATGGCCCACCCTTTAGCTTCAGTCTGGAGGGTGATTCTGATTCAAACGTGTATACAATGTGGAGACTGACAAAAATTAATGGTATGTATTTCTAGCCATTATGTTGTTTCAACATCAGGGCATCTAAAATCCTTTTTCCTTTTTCAATTTTTTAAATTAAGCCTCTTGGTGTAACATAACATAAATTTCAAGTGTACAAAGTATGATTTCCTCTCATCATCATATGTTTGACCCGCTTTACCCTGTTCATCCTCCCCCAACCCTAACATACTTCTTGAGTGTGTTCTTCTATACTAAATATTCTTCTTTAGTATGTTCTTCTATACATAATATTCTTCTTTTTCATACTTGAAATAGAGGAATAACTCACTATGTGAGAACCACCAATGAAAAAAAGCAGAGTTCTCAGTTTTGGTGTGATGGGATGTGGGTCTCTGATGCTAAGGATTCCTGTAGGAGTTACATGAATTCTTATTTTTGTTCTTGCTCCACATACACACACCCTACAGTGTATGTAATCACTTTCTGACTTGGGTAACTCCCATCTCCATAGATTCTTGGCATGCTAATGGCTCTATAATGCAGTCCCCATACATCAAAGTTCTGCTCTCCAGGAAGCAACTTCAAGACAGTGTTTCTCAGGCAGAATGTTTATTAAAGAGTTTGCTTGGAATCAATGGCTGTGACAGGAAGGAAAGCAGGATTGGGAAAAAAAAAAGGTCAAGCTGCAGCTTGGGCCAAAGAACAGTTTCAGTTGACCCATTGGGGGGTCTGAGCTAATTGACTCTGCAAAGTGTCCCCAACTCGAGTCTCTTTAAATTCTCCTTGCTCAAGCAGTGGGTTGGGCTACCCTGAGAGGTGTGACCTTTCACAGGAAGTTAGTCTCTAAAGGTGCTGATCGCCTCCCAAGCAGCTCAGAGAGTAAGTCCCTAATTGCAAGGGCATCTGGGTATGTGTCACAGTGTCCACTGCACTTTCTCCTCTCTCTGCTGCAGTGACTTCTGGCCATTTCTTATCTGTTGTTTTCTACTTGGGACTCTCCCCTAACTTGGCTTCTAGTCTATATTTCTGACTTTAAGTACAATGATAGCTATGGTGAGAAGAATGGCAAAGGTAAAGGGGACCTCTCTCAGTAACACCACTGCATCACTCCCTGCATCAGCTCTTAGCTCCGTTCTCCGTCTCCTGGTCTGCCCATGGGCCACAATGTCCTGGTCTCCCTGTGCTCCAGCTTTCATGACTCAGGATCCAGTAAGTTGAATGGAGTTTATGTTTCAAATGCTCTGGAATAATTTTCAACCCTAGGCTTTCAGCAGATATTCCTCAATTTTCCATTATGGCAAATTAAGGGGGGAGGGGAGAAAGGTCTTGAATAAAGGGAAAGAAAATAGGATGGAGGAAGACAAAGGTATGGTGGCAAGTTAAGGCGCTGTGTCTAACATTTCAGACTATTATAAAATAATAATCTGATGAATCTTGTATAAAAGAAAATATACACTGAGTTACATTAAAGTTTTTAAAGCTGTGATAAAAACCAATTTCTTAAGCTTATTAGTTAGGATAGGAAGAATTGATAAGGAGATAAATATATTATTACAAAAACCAGAAGACCCCTTTTTTAAGAGGCATCAGGGACAAACTTTATTTGCAATATGTTTGCAGCAGCTGTAGATTAGAAAAGTCAGTCCATTCACGTTTACCATCCTGTATCAGTTGTGCCATCCCATCCGGAACACCCATTTGTGGGGAAATTGGTGATTATCTTCACACTAGTTATTTATGCTCAGGAGAAATCAATGATGTTCTCTAATGCTTGGTTTTATTTTCTTTCAGATACAGCAGCACGTCTTTTGTATCAGAATGACCCTCCGTTTGGACCATACACTGTACCTGTCAGAGTTACAGACAAACATGGCCTGTCCCAGGTCACATCGTTAAATGTCATCATCTGTGACTGTGTCACCGAAAATGACTGTGCACTTCGTGTGGATTCCAGGACTGGTGGCGCACAGGGGAAACTTGGAACGTGGGCGATCCTTGCAATACTTTTGGGCATAGCCTTGCTATTTTGTGAGTCCCTTTATGAACTCAAATAATCGCCTTTAAAATAACTTTCAATACACATTCTCAGATCAACACTTATCTATAACTGTGTGTATATAGCTGTATTCTTATATAACATACAAATTTAATTTATATATTGAAAGTATATTTATTTATAGTTCTGTTATCTCAGCATAAGCCACATTTAACACAGAAATACAACATTTAGCATGCTTTTGTGGCATATCTGGTTAAGGCAGACTTTACAATTGACTACTTTGACACAAGCCATCATAGATGCATTTTCTGTAAAGCTGGCTTTGAATGAGTCATCATACATTCATTACTTCACATTGCTTTATGGTAAACTCATTATTTCTCTCATCCTCTAGGTATCCTATTTACCTTAGTCTGTGGGGCTTCTAGGGCAGACAAAGAGCATGAAGCAGCACTTCCTGAGGATATGGCCCAGCAGAACCTCATTGTGTCAAACACTGAAGCCCCTGGAGATGACAAAGTGGTAAGTAGTTTGTCCTTTTAAAATAAATACAAAGGATGAATTGGCCTAACCAACTATCCTTATCTTTTCTGAACAAAGTTCTTTTGCAAGCAGGTAACTTGCTATACAGGAAATGTCATCAGTCCCATGGAACATGTGAAATGACATTGATTCCCATGGTAATAGACGGCATTTCAATTTAACCATATAGTGTTACTTAATAATAAAATCCTTTAGCATGTTGAAATGTTTCATGATTTCAACTTTAGACCCAGTATTTTTTACATTTCAAAACTACTGTTTGTGTTGTAAAAATGTTTCATTTAATTATTCACAGATCACTAACATAATTGTTTTAATTTTTTTCTGGCAACAGCAATAAAATGACTATAAGCTTTGATCAGTGTGAGAAAAATTTTAATGGAGTCTTTCTGACTCTAATGTGGGTTAGAAAGGAGGCTTAGGTCAAATATATGAAACAGCAAAGCCAGCAAGTGACTACATTGACCCAGTTTTGATTTCTAGCCTAATATGTCAATGAGGAACAAGTAACTCCCTCAAAAAAGCATAATTGATGATTAGAGCAGGAAAGATTTAGAAAACAAAAGGGTGTTTGCATCTAGGGAAGTAATGGGAAAAATAAAACTTGAGGGTCTGTGTAACAACATAACATAGAAAACTAGTGGCCAAAACTCTCGTATTCTTCTTTTCCCTGCTGATGTGTTTTTGTTGTTGTTACTATTTTATTGTTGTCAAGTACAGTTGTCTCCATTTTCCCACCACCACTTTCCCCTGCCCCACCGACCCCCACCTCTCACCCTCCATCCTTCCCCTCTTTGGCTTTGTCCATGGGTCCTTTATACATGTTCCTTGATGACCCTTCCCCTATTTTCCTCTATTATCCCTCTCCCCCGCCCCTCTGGTTACTGTTGGTTTGTTCTTTATTTCAATATCTCTGGTTATATTTTGCTTGGTTGTCTGTTTTATTGATTAAGTTCCACTTTTAGGTGAGATCATATGATATTTGACTTTCATTGCCTGGCTTATTTCACTTAGCATAACGCTCTCTGGATCCATCCATGCTGTCCCAAAGGGTAGGAGCTCCTTTCTTTCTGCTGTGTAGTATTCTGTTGTGTAAATGTACTAGTTTTTGGATCAGCTTATTTACTGATGGGCACTTAGGTTGCTTCCAGCACTTGGCTATTGTAAATTGTGTTGCTATCAATATTGGGGTACATAGGTTCTTACAAATTCGTGTTTCAGTATTCTTAGGGTATAATTCCAGCAGTGGAATTGTTGGGTCAAAAGGCAGTTCCATTTTTAGTTTTTTGAGGATATTCCATACTGTTTTCCATAGTGGTTGCACCAGTCTGCAATCCCACCAACAGTGCACAAGGGTTCCATTTTCTCCACAACCTCGCCAGCACTTGTTGTTTGTTGATTTGTTTATGATGGCCATTCTGACCAGTGTGAAGTGGTATCTCATTGTGGTTTTAATTTGCATTTCTCTGATGGCTAGTGATGCTGAGCATCTTTTCATATGTCTCTGGGCCCTCGATATGTCCTCCTTGGAGAATGTCTGTTCAGTTCCTTTGCCCATTTTTCAATTGGGTTGTTTGTGTTCCTTGAGTAGAGTCATGTGAGTTCTTTATATATTTTGGAGATCAAACCCGTGTCCATTGTATCATTGGCAAATATGTTCTCCCATACAGTTGGTGCCCTTTTCATTTTGCTTATGTTTTCTTTAGAAGTGCAGAAGCTTTTTATTTTGATAAGGTCCCATTTATTTATTTTTTCCTTTATGTCCTTTGCTCTATAGGATATATCAGTGAAAATATTGCTGTGTGGACTATCTGAGATTCTCCTGTCTATCTTCTCCTCTAGGACTTCTATGGCCTCACAACTTATATTTTAAACCTTTTATCCACCTTGAGATTATTTTTCTGTGTAGTGTAAGTTGGTGGTCAAGTTTCATTTTTCTGCATGTATCTGTCTAGGTGTCCCAACAGCATTTGTTGAAGAGACTATTTTCACTCTATTTTATGCCTCTGCCCCTTTGTCAAATATTAATTGACCATAGAGACTTGGGTTTATTTCTGGGCTCTCTATTCTGTTCCATTGATCTATGTGTCTGTTCTTTGCTAGTACCAGACTCTTTTGATTACTGTGGCCTTGTAATACAGTTTGATGTCAGAAATTGTGATCCTTCCTACTTTGTTCTTCTCTCTCAAAATTGCTGTGGCTATTGGGGTTGTTTATGGTTCCATATAAATTTTTGAAATGTTTGTTCTATATCTGTGAAATATGTCACTGGTACTTTAATAGGGATTGTGTTGAATCTATAAATTGCTTGGGGTAGTATGGACATTTTGATAATGTTAATTCTTTCAATCCATGAACACAGTGTATGCTTCCATTTATTTGTATGTTTTTTTAAATTTCCTTCCTCAGTATTGTGTAGTTTTCTGAGTACATATCTTTTACATTCCTGGATGGGTCATTATTTTTATTTATTTATATCATAAAGATTTATTATTGCAGCTAAGATTTTTATGGCAACTTTATATTTATTATTTTTGTTTTAGTTGAAGAGGAACTAGATTAGATACTGAACAAAAAGACTGATCATTTTTTCTGTTTTTTTCCTAGTCAGGTGAAGAGGGTGCATTTACTCTGCTTGGGGTAAGACAATAGTACTGGTGATACAATAGTACCGGCATCCTAATTTTGAGGTGTGAGATGCTGGAAGGTTTTAAGAACTAAAGTTGTATAGTATTCTAAGGAGTTTTTAAAGACATATATATTAAGCTTTTTTTATTTGTCTCAAGGTGCAAGCCACTTGACATCTGCAATTTGCTTCTTGTATGGACCACTGCATGAATACTGGGGTTACAGTAGTTAGGCACCCAGGATTGCCAAGGCAGATTTAGTTCCTGCCCTCACAGAGCTTCCCTTCTAGCACAAAAATTCAGGGTATTATCTGCAAGGTTTGTTCTTCTGCTTCTTCTCCTTTTAAATTTTTTTCATTCTCTTCTTTATTTCTCTAATGCAAAGTGTTTTATTTCAGTTTTATGCAAATGGCTTCACATCCAATACTGTGGGCAGTTCGGCTCAGGGAATTTGTGGCACCGTGGGATCAGGAATGAAACATGGAGGGCAGGAGACCATTGAAATGATGAAAGAAGGACACCAGACCTTGGAGTCATGCCAGCGGGGCACACATCATCACACACTGGAGTTATGTAAGGGAGGTGGACAGCACACCCTGGATCCCTGCAGGGGCGGCCACGTGGAGACAGACAACTGCAGATTCTCCTACTCTGAGTGGCGCAATTTCACTCAGCCCCGCCTTGGAGAAGTGAGTTTCCCTAAGTGTCCTACAAGTCTATTGTGATTTCTTTTCGGCTTTCTAAATGATTATAATTTAATGGCCTGACTTTATTTTTAATTATTAGTTTACTAATTGAAAAATTCTTTCCCTTGATTTTGATTTAGTTTTATTCAGATGTGAAGTGGACCTTTCCCTCACATGCTGTTAGGCCTTTAGTTCTTATTGAAATAGTGTGAGATATTTTTGTCATGATATTTTGTTAATGTGTCCCACCTGACAAGTCGAATCTTAGAAATCAAAAGTGTGATACCAGATGATTCCATCCTGTACAGTCACTATTCGAACCCAGAAAGATCTGAACCCACATCAGTTTGGGGTCAGTTTAAGGGATGCATTTCACTTTAGACATAACTTTGAAAGGGACAGTAATGATTTAAAGTGACACCTGTGTGCTTGTATCACATGCGTGGCTTTTAGAAACATGCTGTGTAGTGAATTTACAGTGTGATTTATGATACAGACCAATCATGTGCATTTTTTATATGTAGGAATCCATTAGAGGACACACTCTGATTAAAAATTTAACAATCAAAGGTAAATCAAAGCCATTATTTTTATGTTAGTAAGTTCTGGTGTTTAAGATCACAATAATAAAATATGTCATGTTTTCCCCCATGGCAGAAGGTGCAGTTGTGTAATCAGAGTGACAATCACAAACACGCCCAAGACTACATCCGTACGTACAACTATGAAGGCAAAGGGTCCGTGGCCAGTTCTGTAGGCTGCTGCAGTGAACGGCAAGAAGAAGATGGGCTTGAGTTTTTGGATCATTTGGAACCCAAATTTAGGACGCTAGCAGAAACGTGCATAAAGAGATGAGTGCACCCTAATAAGTTTACAACAGCCAGTGACTTTATCACCATTCCTTTTTTTTAAAACTAAAAGTCATTCAAAAATAGAAGACACAATGCTTGGGACTACCCCCTTGGTTTGGTGGGATATCTTTAGAGAAATGCACATTTACTGAGAAATACTATAAATAAGTGCACACATTCCCAATTCTTAATGTAGTTTTCAATTACTTGTCTTCCATCCAAGGAGACCTACAGAAATAGAAATATTAAGGAAGTCTGTGTTATTGTTTACATTTGGGTTTGATGACAATAGCCAGTCTATAGTGCAATCAAATACAATTAATTTAAGTCTATATCACAGACTACTTAAAGTATAACCTAATAGAAAATTGTAGAGGTCTTGCTTTAACATGATCTCCAACTACCTAGTTATTGAATTGTTTGTGAGGTGCTCGAAGACTGCTGTTTTCTAAGCATTGTTGGTATTATTTTGTTCTTATAACAAGACCTTTCTTCATAATGCAAAGGGAGCTTCCCGACCAGGCGTTGGCTGTTTGACCAATTCCATTTTGGTGGAGTTGAGCTTCTGCGTTGTGTTCTGTATAAAACCTTGCACTGAATCTACATTTCTTCTGTTACGCACCTTGTCAGCAAAATTTAAGTTCAAAATATGGTTTAAGAGTCTATTTTTAATACTGCAAAGTTTTAGTCTCTCTCTCTCTCTCTCCCCTCCTCCTTTCCTCCCCCTCCCTCCCTCCTCCTCCCTTACTTTCCCTCCCTTTCCCCCTCCCCTTTTCATTTCTCTCCCCATGCCTTTGTCTCCTTTTTGTTTTTTAAAATCCTTACTTTGGTTGGAAAATTGGAATATTTTTAAAAACCTTCTCTTTTTTTCTCTTAAAAAGTGAGTTACTCTGTTTTATGTGAGGGCATATATTCTTGGTTTCCCTTAAAAATCAATGTAATGTTGACTTTATTGTATCAAATATCTTGGTGTTTGCTTCATTATCTACTCAAAAAAGAACCTTTAATATTGCCTTTGAAATTGTAGAAATGTGTGATTTTTTAATTGGATGCAGCATTCTATGTTAACAAAAGGAATAGTATAATTAAAATTGGGATGTGGCTATTTTGTATATAACAGAATATTTATAATTCATATCTTTAATGCAAGGATATAGTTTATACATGTAACATAGTGATGGTTTTTAAAATAAGCTTTGAAATACAGGGATTGTGAAAGCTCTCCAAAACAGCTGTTTTGTAACTTTTTTATGTGACATGGCTGGTCATACCTTTGTGTTTGTAAAGTTATTTTTTAATATTTTAAGATTACAGTTTTTAACAATGTAGAGCAAACTATTTAAATTTTGAGATAATAAGAGAAAATTAAACTTAATAGTCAATCAGTTAAATTCCAGGCCAGTTTTCATGGCTGATTTCAGTTAATGAATTTTCTATGTATGCTAACTATATGGACATTTTAAATATATTTCTAATGTCTATGTTATTAGTAATATGCCTAATCACAAGGTTGACTTATAGCAATTATTTTTAAGGATTAATATTGGGTAATTATTCAGTAATCAATTTATATTTTCAATAGTTTCATTATTGCTCAAATACGTTATTTCTGTTATTTTTAATAAATTATGTACAGACTTCTTATATATTACTAGTTATGGAAAAGTAAATCAAGTAGTTTTTAAAAATTAGTTTGAGATTGTTAATCATGCGTGTGATATGAGCTTATGAGATTTTATTTTCTTACTTAGAGAAATGAGTCTATTTGGAATCCTGTTATATATTTTTTATAATCTTAAAGTTTGATTTGATCCATTGTTATAATTTTTCTGTTCTAAAGACTGTTCCTATGGGATATTGGTTATGTTGCATAATTTCTGTTGTGTCTGTTTTTTTTAATCATAAAATGGGGAATAATAATAGAACTTCTTTCCTAGGATGGCTGTAAGACATTTGAATAAAAAATGGGTTTTAAGCATGAGAGTCAGAGTGATCCACCTAAAAGACACTCCTAATAATACTAAATGATATTAAGTAAGTCACATGTACAACCTACTTCATAGTAAGAAAATAAGGTAATAGGAAGGGTTTTAGAATATTTATCAATTGAGTATGTATCTCATCACAATGTTCATTTGGCTGGGTCTCATATATTTGAAGGTTCAGAACATACATTACAAAGGTTGCTGAAGCTTCTGCAAAGGATTGCCTAGTTCGAAATACTGTGAAACTAATTAGACAGAAGCATCTCCAGTTCTTAAAGTGGGCACTAATTCTAAAGCCCTATAAAAATGTACATATATAAGATCCCTTCTGTCAAGCTGTTCCTGAGCTGTTGTCCCAGCTGTCCTGCTGGGAAATCGCTCAGAGGCAAGCGATTACTTGCCTGGGAGTTGAAGTCTCTTTGGCAGTCACCATTGAAACACCAAGTGCAAACTCTGGAGAGAGTACCTTGATGTGAACTCCCCACTGCGCCCGTGCTAGCCATGGGGCTTCAGAAGTCACTTGCATTTTGAGTCTAGTGCCTTCACTTGTATGACCTGCTTGAGGGATGTGGAGGAGTCTCCTTCATAGGTTTGTTGTCAGCGTTCAGAGCGCATTCATGAAGGGAGTTGGCACAGAGTTAGCACTCAATCAATATACAAGGAGAACCCAAAGCAGCCGAAACTTATTTATAAAAAATTGTGTATTCTTACATGTTTAAATTTCAGTCACCTTCAGAGTACTCTCCATTTGATATAGTACACCTATTGAGATGTTTTTTTCCATTGCTCATAACAGTTTTTGAACTCATCAATTTCAATGCCTTTTAAGTGCTTCTGCCCGTTTTTGATTGAAGGCTTCCACGTGGACAAAATGTTTCCCTTTGAGGATTTTTTCATCCAGGGAAACAAAAGAGCGTCACTCAGGCTGAGATCGGGGGAATAGAGAGGATGCATAGGGAGAGTGTAGCAGGGGGGTCATGCCATCTTTGGTCAAAAACCGCTGAACATTCAGCGTGGTGGGTCGGTGCGCTCACAAATTACTCATTATGAAATGGGCAAATGCACTGAAAGGGTCTTCGAAAAAATTCACTGAAACCAAAGCAGACTTTCACAACAATGCCAGCTGGTACACTGTACAGATAGGTTCCTAGAACACTCACCTAGCAGGGGAAGCCTGTACTACAAGGGGCCTGCCCTCTGGAAGATAATTCCAGTTTTGTTTTGTTTTTTTGAGTCTCTCCTTGCATGTAAGTTAGTTGCTCCTATTGTATGAGAAGAGGACACTGTATTGGGAATAATCACAGGTCTAGTCTCCACTTTGCTTTACAGCTGATGTTGTGCCGTGACATGCATTCATCTTCCCCAAAAGCTTGACCAGTATTTGGGAACTTACGGCTTATAATAGCTTTCAGGCTTCTCATTCCTGGTGTTCAGGAAGCTACATCTTATTCATAGCCCACAGGTCACTATGATAAACCTGGAGAGTTAAAGGAGCAGCTGGGAAAATTCCTAATCAGCCACGTATATTGCCTCGGGAGGCAAACAGGAATCACACTCTTCGACTCTCCCTAAGAAATGGACGGTGCCGTTTCAACAGGGGGAGAGCAACAGGGATCTGCTGTTAGTTCAGTGCAGCCTGTGTGGGGTTCAGGATCTCCCTGTAATGATTCAGGGTCTCCCTGTAATCATTTCTGCTTCTTTTTTTTTTTTTTTAATTCCCTGAGTCAGCCCCTTAGGTATCAACATCCTGAGAGCAGAATCCTTTTCCCTGTATGTGCCTAGAGCCATCATATTTTCAACCTCCTTGAATAAATGAAATTCCTGGAGGTTACACAATACCTATGTAGATCTACAGCTTTTACTCAGTTCTGTGAGATCCATTATTCTCCTATTACTTTGAACTTGTTATGCAAAAACACAAGCATGTTACCAAAGCAGATCAGGTTCTCTTTTGTTTTCTATATAAATAGTCCCCTAATAACATAGGCTTGAAGCAGAATTCTCAATTCTTTTCCCTTTTTGCATAGCACATTCTATTTGTTGCTCCAAGCTGCCCAACTTTCTGAGAGTTTTAAGTACAATTTAATTTCATTCATTTTTTTTGCATATAGTCATTTATTTAATGCCTTCCCAGTATAGCCATGTAAGGCGGGTATGAGAAGGGTTCAAGATGAATCAGCTACTCATCCACCCACACACTCTAGTGTAGGACAAGACACAGTATGGCTTTGAGTTGATATGTATGCAATAGGCCAACACCTGTAAAACATATCACATACCTGGCAGGTGATACCTGGCACATGGGAAGTGCTCATAAAAAATTCCAGATAATGCAAAAGAACTGGAAAATTCTAGTGAGTGAAGTTGTGTTTCTGCTACTCCCAAGCCAAGTGTTCATGACCATGAGGAGTACCCAACTCCAACTGTCCTCCACCCCTCTCTTCATAAGTTACTCCAGCCAGTATCCCAGTTGAAACCCCCAACATCATTCAACTGCCACAGTGTTGATGCCTCCAATCTCTTCCCACCTTCCAACTGCCATCAAATCACAGGTAGTCATGGCATTTTCCTGCCTAAGGGCTGTCCATGGTTTCAGAATACATTTGAAAGGCAAAATCACATTCGAATGTTGATCTTCCTATACCCCTGCACACACATTCTGTGTTGGTCTGGTGAGGCCTCCATTTGCAATGTCCTTACTCACTTGTTACTCACTTCTTCCTTTATGAAAATAGGACTTTTTGAAGATGTAGTTCAAATATTATCTCCTCTAATCATAGACATTTAGGTATCTAGAACAGCGATTTTCAACCTTTTTCATTTCATGGCATACAAACCAATTAAAATTCTGCATGACACCAAATATATATTTTTGCTGATCTGAAAAAAATAGGTATAATTTTGATTCATTTACCCCCTGATAGCTATTGTACTGGCTGTTATCATTTTTTTATTTGACAATCTAAAGGAAAAGAGGTCAGTGCCTCTGACTAAATTGCATGTTTTAAAAATTCTCGTGGCAACTGGTTGAAAATCATTGGTCTAGAGCACATTGGTGTACAATTTTTGCTTATAGGTTTATATGTGTGTATGTGTCTGTATATGAGTACATTTGTATATATTTGTGTGTGTTTCTTTTTGTAAGGGAAGTTTACTGAGGACAAAGAAAGGTGTTCATATTTGAATGTCAATGGAATTCTGTGCATTTTGATGAGACTCATTGTATTACCCAAGTTGCAAAGAAGAAAAAGAAAAAATAACAAATTGTTATTTGATTCTTAGCACACATGTTTTCCCTTGACATAAAATTTTCATTGTAGATAGACACAAGGTGTATTAGATTCAGCACTGAATCATTTTTTCCAACGGTGACATTGAATGCATAGAACATCAAATATTTGCATTCACAACTTAGCGCAAGAAAGTGACGTTTTGTAATCCCCGAAATTCCTCTCTTCTGCATCCTAACATAACCATTAAAAGAAAAGAGGCAACCAGCAGAAACTTTTCCCCTGGGGTGATGGGCATGGTAGATCCTGTTCAGATCTTGTGGTTCACTCCTTACCTTAAATAATGGCATGGCCTTCTTATAACCAACTGCACCTCGCTGAAATGTAAGTCCCAAAGGTTTTGTCCACCTTCTGCACCATTGTACGCCCAGCACACAAAACAGTAGACTCTCAGTTTGTTTGTTGCCTGAATGGATGAATGATTTCACATACTTATTAGGTACCTGATCAAAATTAGACTGTAGCTTTGCCTAAAGAGCCATTTACTCCTCAATGTGAAACTCATTGACCAATGCAAAAATCGTATTTGTGACAGGTGGTCATTGTCAATGATTTCCAACAGTGTAGTAAAAATCATTTTTGCTAAAGGGCCACTTACTAATACTTACCTGAGGTAAAACAGCTAAGAGTCACTTATGTTTTAGGAATTCAAGAAATGATTCTTAAGGGTTTGTTAAACCCATGTTAATTATAAACTGTTGAAAGTTCAGTCTTGACTCAAGAAGTGTCTTAAGAAATCAGAAGGCAAGAAGGTGGTGCAGATTAAAAGCTTCCGCCTAGTTAGACTGGGAGAACATTCTGCACCTGGTGCTCGCGTGCACCAAAAGAGAAGAAAACCTTCTGATGGGAACCAGAAGAAAGGAAAGGAAACCTGCAGCTGTGACCCTGGGGAGCAAGACTGTTTTGTACTGTGAGCTGATCCTTTTGTCTGAAAGGATAAACAATAAGGTGTGAAGTCCTCTCCTGCAGTTCTCTGCCAGACTTGCAAGGAACAGAGCTATCCAACTAATAAAGGCAAGGCTTAGTAAATAGCAAGACAATTTTAGGGGTTGTGTTTGTTTATTTTTGGATAGTTTGTATGTTTTTTTTTTCTCTCCCTCAGGTCTGGGTTCTCAGTCTGAATACAAAGTGAAATTCTGATCTTCTTTCCCAGGAAAATTCTCTCTCCCTAACTTTGCCCTCTGTTTTTTTACTCTACCAGCTAAGGAACAATTGATACTGTTTTTAATTTTTTTTTTAATTAAACCAAGATACATCACTCAGGTGCATTTTAAAATAAACAAGCAACAGCTTTGGCTGAGTGGCTCAGTTGGTTGAGCATTATTATCCGGTTCACGAAAAGGTTGTGGGTTCAATTCCCAGTCTGGGCACATACGTAGGTTTCTGATTTGGTCTCCTTTTGGGGTGCGAATGTGAGGCACTGATTGATGTTTCTCTCTCATGTCAATGTTTCTCTCTCTCTTCCTCTCTAAGAAATAATTAATAAACATATCCTCAGGTGAGGATTAAACTATATATATAGTTTATATATAGACTGGTGCTCGCGTGCACTAAAAGAGAAGAAAACCTGATGGGAACCAGAAGAAAGGAAAGGAAACCTGCAGCTGTGACCCTGGGGAGCAAGACTGTTTTGTACTGTGAGCCGATCCTTTTGTCTGAAAGGTGTGAAGCCCTTTCTGCAGTTCTTCATTCAATTTATATATATGTAAATTGAATGAACAACGTAGAGTCTTCATTGAAATAAAGCACAATAATGCTAAAAAAAGAAACAGGAAATAAAAAGTAAATTAATGCTCTGGTGTTGCAAGCTATTGGAATTAGCAGAGCACTTTGATCTCATTTTATTTTTAAAAATCATCTGTTTAAGAAGGGAATATTGCTGAGCTGTGGCTTTGGGGCACTCTCTTTACCTATAAACCTATTTGGGACATTTCAAATTCTAGATACACAAAAGGCAGAAGAGAAGGCTCTCACTGATGGCCTGTATGAGTGAGAGCTGGTAAAGAGAAAAGTCAGGGTCCGTTCTGGGCAATTTTTTAGTTCCTTCGTGACTATTCCTTCCTGCCCCTAGAGAAAATCTGCACATAGCTAAGAGGTTAGAACTGTGGAGTTTCTGCTAGTTGCCTATTCGGTTTTTGTTATTATGTCAGGATGCAGGAATAAGGACAAAGCAGAATATTGTTTCTTTTATAGCTGTCGAATTGTAGAGTAAACATGCTGAAACATTTGCTTGTACTATTTTTTAGAGTATGGTTCATAGATCATCTGCATCAGAATCACTATGGCGTAAAGATCCCCTCTTTACTCAGAATCACAGGGACCACAGGCTGGTGGGAGGAATTATAGAAGTCTGAACTTTTCCATGTTTCCTAGGTCACTTTCACATTGTCGGAAACAGGAGGGTCCAACCCATGGCCCATGGCATGCATGCAGCCCAGGATGGCTATGAATGTGGCCCAACACAAAATCATAAATTTACTTAAAACATTACAAGCTTTTTTGTGATTACGCATCACAATGTCGCATAAAATAAATGTACGTATGCTCTTGATGCAGTAATTTATAATATAAAGAGCACTCAGGGAAGATCTTAAAAAAACAGAATGTACTACCTCACCCTGCTGACATGTAACCTTTACAACCGCATCCTGATTGATAACCAGCCTCTCTGTTTCTGTAAACGGCTTGCTGCTTGCCTTATAAACCCTGGAGAAACTCAGTCCGGGCTCAGAATTTGGGGTCTCTCTCCCCCTGAGTCCGTGCACGTCATAAACTCGTGATTCCGCCATCTTCCACGTGTGAGTGATTTTCTGTAACACTCTCATTATTTGCACGCATGCATGGCTTCAGTTTTACAGTAGTGTACGGCTTCCAGTGTGTCATCTTCCAAGCGCAGACACTAGGATTAACCCCATCAGTCATTATATGTGCTCATGGAGGCAGCGATTATCAATAATATTTCAACCTACATTGCAAGGTTAGGCATTTAATGTTATTAGAAGTCAGGTAAGCATTCTTATTTGATTATTAAATGTACTTCTACACCGCGGTGGTGCCTTACACATCTCCTGCCACAATTTACAATTAGCCTCCCACCTCGTCTTGCATTGGCAGCTGAGGGGGCTGTGGAAAGGCCTAAACCTTGTTTTCTATTTTTCTGTCAAGCAATTTTCATGGTAAATAAAGTCCCTCATCTATTATTTTTTTTAATCCCAACATGGCTTCTACAACATCTCAAAAGAAAAAAGAACTCCCCCAAAAGAAAAATTATGGATGAAGTAAGATTGTTCAATGAAAAATGGACAGATGACTACTTTTTTGTTGAGGCAAATAGTAAGGCACTCCACCTAATTTGTGGGGAATTTGTGCAAGTTTTCAAAGACTGTGATTTGAAAAAGCATTATATGCAAAAAACATGCTGCCACATTCAGTATGTTTGAAGGATTGTGTTGTAAAGACAAAATAGTGGAACTGAAAAAAGTCTCTTCTCAACAAAAATTTTTTCAGAAAGTTACAACTTGAGCGGATTCCATTGTAAAAGATAATTATGTGGTGGCATATTTACCAACAAAAAAAATCAAAACCATTTACTGATGATGAGTTTATTAAGCAATGTATAGAAAGTGTAGCAGATATAATTTACCCTAAAAAATGGGAGATATTTCTAAAATCAGTTTGTCTGACTAGGCTATAGCTAGGCAAATTGAAAAAAAATGGAAAATCTGCCAAAAGAAGTTTAGAGAGTAAAGCTGCTGATTTTAAATTTCATGCTTTGGCGATGGATGATAGCACTGATGCTACAGATACGGCTCAACTTGCCATTTTTATTAGAGGTATCGATGACGACTAAAATGTCACTGAAGAAATGGCTTCTTTAGTGCCACTAAAAGATACAAGTAAATCAAGAGATTTATACGAAGCAGTAAAAAATAAGTTAAATGGATTTTCTTTGTGCATTGTCAACATATTGGGTAGAGTTACTGATGGTGCCCTGGTGATGGCAGGTAAAGGGAAGGGACTTGTAAATGTAATAGAAGATGATGCAATTGCTGCTCAAAACCCACCTTTGATGAAGTACCATTGCCTAGTACATCAAAAATGCTTATGCACAAAAGCTTTAAAAATGTGTAACGTCATGCAAATCATCATCAACACGGTGAATTTCATAAGAGCCAAGAGATTAAATCATCACCAGTTCCAGGAATTCCTTAAAAGTACTGATGTTGACTGTGGTGACATCACTTACTCTTTGGAAGTAAGATGACTAAGTCGAGGCCAAATGTTGAAAAGATTTTATGATTCATGACATGTTATCAGGTCTTTATGGTGTCAAGAAAAATTTGTGCCAGAACTTGATGGTGAAAACTGGCTTACAGATTTACCGTTTTTAATGCATTTAACTGCCCATTTAAATGAGTTTAACATGTGTTTTTTAAGGTGAAAACCAACTTATCAATACTATGTTTCAAACCGTAACAGTATTCCAAATGAAACTGAAATCATGGCAAGCTTAAATTAAGACAAACAATTTTATGCTTTTTGACACGTTGGCTAAACATAGTCCTATGAACAGTGAAAAACATGCAGCCTTGTTTTTTGATCGGATACAAGAATTTGAAAATGGATTTCAAGATTCTGGGAAAATAATTAATATTTTGTTACATTTGAGACTCCATTTTTAGTCAACATAAATGTTTCACCAGTCAATTTTCAAATGGAATGCATAGAGCTGCAATCTGACATTCAACTTAAAGGAAAATGTGATTGTGTCTCTTCACTGGACTTTTATAGATCCTGTCTTCCCAGAGACAAATATCCCTTGCTTCACAATCATGCCTTATTCATGTCATCACTATTTGGCAGCACCCACATTTGAAAGCAACTATTTTCAAGAATGAAATGCATTCTTGAAATATCCAAAAAGCACCTTGAGAACTCACTGAGAATTGCAACTACTTTTATCAAAACAGATTATTGATGCACTAGTTTCTCAAATACAATGTCAAACATCCTACTAGTTTTGCTGTACTCTTTTCCTTTACTTTTAAAATAAAAATACTTTTAAAAATCTATGATATTATATTAGATATACATTAGATATCACATTTTGTATATTAGTGACCACAAACTTGGGACCTGCTTGATGATTTTAAAAGATTATCGAAAGGGCCACTGCATAATTAGAGTTATTATACTTTTTTGCTTATCTATTGTGGATATCATGAAAATTATTCACGGACCTTTTTTTTGTTTACCAGTTTTTGTTAGTATTTATGCATTTAATGTGTGGCCTAAGACAGCTCTTCTCCCACCGTGGTCCAGAGACACCAAAAGGTTGGACATCCCTGCTCTAACTTTTGAGAACCATTGATTGGGATTCATAACAGGATTTATGTCATTGTTTGGAAGTTTGTGAAACTGAAATTTTTTAAGTTTACTTCTTCATATAAAATACATTAAGCAAAATAGCAGAAATGTACCAAAGAATTAAAATACTGATTAATAAAATTCCAGTTTCAGTAAATTAGCCAGTTCAGAACGTACTCTGTACTCCACGGTTCCTACCACAGAGGTGAATTGGAAGCACAGCCTCAATTAAGGTGGGACCTTGGGACCAGCATACCTAGTAAACACTCAGTAAGAATAAACTAATTTTGCCATATAAATGCAGCTAACCAATAAGACACATACAGATTATGTCTCATGAATTCCAAAAACAACTCGAAGATTGTCAAGACTCCAGAGAGAGATGGGACTAGCAGGGTCAACATGGAGTGCAACAGGTGACTGTGTGGGGCAGCTGCTCAGCAGTGCTGTGCTGTCGTGTGGAAGCTCCACGAGGCAGGGTGACAGGGTGGGACTGTGGGGGCCAGGACTTCAGAGGGGCCTGTGAAATAAGGAAGGGATGGGGTGGCATGGAGTGGGGGAACAGTGAAGACTTTTCAGTGTAAAGAATATTCCCGTGTGAAAGATAACAAACTGGGCAATTTCTAAAAACCCAGGACAGGAGGGGAAGCTGTAGAGAATAAGTTCAGAAAGCCAAAAATGAGAGGAGGCATCAAAATATAGAACTTTGACACAAAATTTACCAGTCGAATCAGGTAAAAGGAATTTACCCTCAGGAAGTAAAATAATGGTGCAAATATTTCACACATATGCAAAGATGCTTATTTTGGGGGCATTAAATATGTGGATAATGGGAAATAAACTAAATGTCCCATCATAGGAAAGTAAATGGCTTATAATACATTATTGTGATCCAATGTACCATAACTGAAGGTGGTGGATGTAATGATCATGGGCATCCAGAAAGACCGAGATCCAAATTGCAACTTTGTTCTCACTACTGAAAGACCCTTGCTTGGTAAGTCACAGAAGCCTCAGATTTCTTACATATAAAATGAGGACAAACTAGGATAAATTAGATGAATAAAAGATCTTAGCTTTATGGTTGGCTCATCATTATATAAACGGTAGCTATTATTATTGTGATAATGATAATGGAATATCATCTAATCACTTTATTTTGAAAATGAATATGAAAAAGCATAAAATATAGTATAATCCCAAACTTACATAAATGTAAGACTGTATATGATATACTGAAATACTAAATGGTGATCTCTGGGTGATGGACATATTTTTTCATTATATATTTCCATTTTACAATGAACATTTATTATTTATAAAATTAGGAGAAAATTAACATAATGAAATAAAAAGCAAAATAAAAAAATCTCATACACTTTAGGTGTTTTGAAGATTTAAGACCTTTGAAGAAAAATATTTTTATCTTAGCTTTACTATGTTAACTCTAAAATGAACACAATATATTTAGAGTAAATATAAATATAAACCTAAAACAAGAAAAAATATTGTATCTCATATTATAACTGAGTACACTTGTATGCTTGTGGTCTTGTAATTTTACTTAAAACACAGGGTTTATCATCAGTGAAATTTGTAATCAATTTACTAGAATAATCAATTTATAAGAAATGTCCAATGAAATATTTAATAAGCAATTTAAATAATCAATTTATTAGAAATGCCAGATGAAATATTTCAAGGAATATTTGTATGAGTGCAAGTGTGAACCAAGTGAATTATTTATTTTGTAACAAAACAAGCTGCTCCCTACTTCTGTCATAGACACAATCCAAGTTAATCTTTGTATAGTGAATACCATGAAAAGTCTCCATTAGTTTTTAAACATTGTGGCATTATGGTCTGCTCTAGAGGCTGAACCTTCTTATTTTTAATGAAAAATGGCAGTCATTTTCTAATTTTGATGTTTCCTTTATTTCACAAAAAGTTTTTGTGGAAACGTTACTTGATTTAAATTTCTCTTTTGTGCATAACACATATAGAAATTCTATGAGAATACATGTCATTTTAAAAAATTCTACATAATAAAAGTATTTCTAAAACTCTCCAAATAGTTCACTGATTCTTCACAAGCCTTCAGAAAATAAGTTCTTGGACAACAAAAGATTTGGATAATTTCCTAGAAACTAGAGTAGGATTTAACTTGCAGATACAGTTTTGTTTGCTATCATTACAATTTAGTGCACTATTTCTTCCAATGATAATAATCTAAACCCTTCCAATATATTTTAGGCTTAAGTAGGAAAAAAGAAAAACACTATTGGTTTGGCTAATAGATTAATTTATCTCCATAATTTTTTAAAAGAAAAAGCGATTAAAATTTTAGATTTTTATTTTAATTTAGAACTCAGCTTTGTGTCTTTAGGTAAATCACTTAATTCCTTCTTTGGTGTATGTTTCTTCAATGAAATGAGAAGTTAGACCACATTAAATGTATAGTCCCTTTGCTATAATTTTTTATGATTCTATGTTAATTAAATGTCAGTGAAATGGTCATTCATTATTAGCAAAATGAACTTTCTCCAAGCCAAGAGGTGTGGTGTTTAGGGTTGTAAGTCCAGGTAAGGGCAAGGGTAATTGGGTTAGCTTGGTGTTAGTGCCACGCCTACCTGAAGCTGATAATGTGTAAGGAACTAATGCCCAGGTTCCTGTCTCCCACTGAGGACTCTTCACATGATTCAATTTGGATCATGTGTCTGAATATACACCCAAAACACAATTATTTAAGAAGTTGCCTTTTGCTTTTCCTTTTCCCCCTGAGATCCTTTGAGAAAAGTTTCCATACTATTTGGGGGGAATTTTTAGTTTCTTACCCTATCACTTTTTTCATAGTCTCATTGACCTCATCATTTCTTTCCTTTCTCAGCTTAAATATATTTATTCATTGCTTGACTCTATTTCACTGTAGCCCCCAGCTTCCTTTCCCTTCTCCTTTATAATCGCTTGGTAAAACTCTGTCACTGAATATATCCCATTTACCACTTATTTTATGACTTTTACTTGAGCTCTGAAATATGGCTCAAAAGAAAAAACATTTAACCATGCTGACATTCAGTCCTGACATACAATTCCACCCTGTTATCTCATTAAGGCCTTTTCAAACAGCCAATTGGTTGAGACACAAACAATTAATTTGAGGGGTAGTTACTTGCATTATTAATAAACAGAAACAGTAGTTGTATATTACACATAGAAATAGTATTATTTGTGAAACTCTTGTTCCAGATTATATGCATGAATTGTGTACCAGCTCACAACATTAAAAATACTTTTTATTGTAGATTTGAATCAACAATTCAAAACACAGATACAGTCATTTTAAAATTGTATGCCTGCTCTCTACTCAAATCTCTAATTCACCATCCTCACTTAGGAAATAACTTTGCATCTGATTTCAGTGGCAAATAGAAGCTGAAGAGAACTTCTTTATCTTTCCATCACTTACTACAACAGACTACCAACAACTATACTTATACTCGGACCTTCATCTTTTATAATGGGTGAACTTTCTCTGTTCCTACTTAAGGCAATCTCTCCATTAATATACTGGTTCCCATGACCTTGTACTCGGTCAAGATCTTTGTCTATGAAATTAAACCTCTGTCTTGTACCTCTGTCTTGTTCTCTGTCTTGTACATCTTTAATTATCCACTCTTATCTGGATCATTCCCATTAATAGGCAGAAATGCTTAATAGAAGTAATAGTTAACATGTATATATTATACACTACATACTATAATACATGTTACTAGTATATATAGTGCCATATCCTGTTATAAAAACTGTACATATGTTAATTATTTTTATTCTCACTCAAATTAGAAATGCTCAGTCCCATTTTATGGATGAGAAAACTGAGGCACAGAAATGTTAAATAACTAGGTGAGGGTAGCTGAACGAGGATGTGATAGCATGTGTATTTGAACTAGGCAAACTGATGTCACTTTATGTTCTCAGCCACTACACATTTGCTTCTTTCTCGTGAAAACTTGTTGATCTCAAGGTGTCCTTCAACTATTGCCTCATTTCTCTGGCTCGTTTCATAGAAAAACCTATATAACAGAGACCCAGATGATGCTGTTACAGATGATCCACAGAACCGTCAGGTTTCTGTTTATTAAAGTGACACTCCAATGATTCCTCACTTTTTGGTTTCCTTGTTATTGGGTAATCTCCTCCTCTGGAGTGAGGGCTGGACATGTGAGTTGCTTCTAGTCAACAGAATGTAACAAAGGTGATGGGATGTCACTTCCGCAATGATGTTACAGGACATTCCATTTTAGCAGACTGGAGGAACAGGTTCTCCTTGCTAACTTGCAGCCTGCAGCCAAATTACGGAGGTCTGTGTGACAAAGAACTGGAATGGACTCTAAAAACTGAGGGAGGTTGTGGACTTAAAGGTGGCCATCACCCAATAGCCAACAAAAAGTAGGCCCTCAGTTACACAGCCATAAAGAAATCTGCCAGGAATCTGAATGAGCTTGGAAGTGGATCCTTCCCCCATTTCGCTTCTAGAGGAAAATGCAGCCCAAAGTGCACTTCAACTGCAGCCCGGCCATACTGACACAGAACACCTATCTAAAGCCATGCCCAGATATCTGACCCACAAACACTGTGGATAGTGAGTGCGTGCTGCTTTAAGCTTCTCCGTCTGTGGTAGCTTAGAACTACTTGGTTATACACTGTCTTTCTGAAACACAACTCTGAGGTATGATCTACCTCATTTTTTAGAGGGTCAACCGCAGGATCGAGCCCACCACATTGATCAACTCAGTACTCCAGAGCACACCCTTCATTGACTTTTACATTTTCCCACTCTCGCTTTTCCTATTCTCTGATTCGGCCTCCCGGATTATCCCCCGGATAGACCAGCTTCTCTCACAGCTGAGTTTCAGGCCCTGCTGTTAAGGAAACCAAAACGTGACAGGTACAAAGAAGAAATGATCTGAGAAGGAGTCGCATCTGTCTTTATTTTCTTCTCACCTTGCCTAGTCTGTCTTTGGTTCTCAGCAATCGTGACTCCTTCACCACTAAGCCAAGAAAACTCGCTTTCTCCTCATCACCAATGACTTCTTCGTACCCAAGTCAACAGTTAGTTTGCAGCCCCGATCTTACTTGATTTTTCAAAAGCGTAACTACTTCCTTCTTGTCGACAAACTGTCTTCCCTTGGTTTATGGGATGCAGAGTGTCCCCCTCACTTGTCACTTGTCCTTAGTCTGGGAGAATCTGGTTCTTCTTTTCCTCCTGACATTTTGGGCATACATCAGGGATCTAACTTCACTCATTATCTAGATTTTAGCTTTTAGTCTCAAAGTTTTAAATTAGTGTGTGTGTGTGTATATATATATATATATATATATATATATATATATATGTTTGAGACATCTCAAATTTTACATGCCCAATAAAAAACCTTGGTATCTTAACCCAAACCAATTCTTCTCCTAGTAGTTCTTATTCATTCAATCATTCATTTATTTACTCTGTTCGCACTGATGCTCAGTCCAAAGTCCTTTGCAGGCATCCAGATTTTAAAGTTATATCACAAATCCAAATTTTATCACTAGCTCTATCACTACATTTACAGGTTAAACTACCATTAACTTTGGCCTGAACTACTATATCTGCCAGTGTTGCCCTCTACCATCTGTTCTCCTGTAGTGATTTAGAAAATCCAAAAATCAGATCTTGCTTCCTCTTCAAAGTTGTTCAGTGGCTTCTTATAAACAAACAATATTAAAATAAAAACTAAACTCTTTACAAGGACTATGAGATTTAAAAAAAATTGTTGCTTCTTTTTACCATTTCATGTGCCAGCTCCCCTCACTCAATTCCAGAATCGCTTGACTTGTCTCTGTTCTCCGAACACACTGAGCTTGTTCTGACTTCCAGGCTTCTGCACTTGCTGTTCCCTTAGGCTGGAATGTTTTTCCTCCAGATCATTGGCCCATTCTGCCATTCGGGTGTCCAGCCAAAGTTCACATCTCAAGAAAATTTTCCCACATAGTGTCAATAAAATAAATACTCACTTCTCAGGTCATTTAAAATAGCCTGGATGTCAGAACTGTTTGGTGTTCTGAAAAGAGGTATGAGCAAAAACTTGTGGCCTCAGGAATCCTGCCCTCGCCACTGTCAATCATATGTGGTGTAAGAACATTTGCATTGTCTCAGTCAAGAAGGTGGGATGGAAAGGCAAGAGGGTGGGATGGAAAGGCAAAAAATCTGTAACACATGAGCTAAAGGAAAAGATTCAAACTCTACAACAAAAGCAAAACCCATAATGTCTGGATAGAGATGAGTAGAGCTATCTCAAAGAGAATTAGGGTTTTGTTTCAATACTGGTGTAAATTCCTGATTAATAACATGTTGCATGCAGTACTTTGTATGAAGGCAATGGAAATGCTTATCTTTTTCTCATGTTTACTGTGCATAATGCTAAAAGCCTTACAAGATAGCTTTACTGTCTAAATGGGATAAGAATACCAAAATAATAGGGGACTTCTCTCTCTCTCTCTTTTTTTTTTTTAGATAGAGGGGAAGGGAGGGAGATTAACATCAACGTGTGGTTGCCTCTCACACACCCCTACCTGGGGACCTGGCCTACAATTTAGCCATGTGCCCTGACTGGGAATAGAACTGGCAATCCTTTAGTTCGAAGGCCAGTGCTCAATTCACTGAGCAACAGCAGCCAGGACTCTTTCTCTTTTTTTTCAATGGCTGTGGACATTAAAAGTAAATTGTGAGAACTGTATCTATTGTAAGCAGAGGAAAATCTAATAACATAATTTATCTGGAAATCATTTAAAACACCAAGCCCAAGAGTTAAAATAAATATTCTTATCTTTGAGGTGGGAAAGCAGAACCACTGGAAGTTTACTAGCCATGAATATTTCACCAAGGACAAGAAACATCTAGGTTTGAATGGGTGTGTGAGAGAAATATTTCCTTGATACATGCTCCCACTGGAATTTACTTAAATCAAGGGAGAAACTTTAAAAACAAGAATAAAAGAGTCCAGTTAAAAACAGCCAACGAGGGGCCAGAAACTACAGTATATTTCATTATGCTCACAATGTAAGTAGCCTTAAGTCTTTCTTGTTAAAGTACAGATTGGACAGATCACAAAGATGCTATAAGGAGTTTTAAAGAAATGGGGGATGGAGAGGTTACTTCTAACTCAAAATAAAACATAAAAAATAGGAATGTGAATCTTAGGAAACCCCAAGGCCTGAATTCCTTCAAAACTTGTATCACAATTTCATGGGCTTTATAATAATATTTCTGGGTGAGTAAACAGCCTTCTAGAAAGAATTGAGAAGAATAAGTTAGAGGTCATCAGTCGAACTTGGAGAGAAACATGGCATATTCCTGGTAACTGCCACAGTACAGTACTTCCTTCTTCTGTGAACATTATGATTTTGGAAACAATTGCTGGGAGAGCTGGTGGGGAGAGGCTCAGACCACTTTAATTCTTCTGTATTCTTATCACTTTTCAGTATCTCTCCAGAGCAGAAGACCTTACCTTTAGTGTTCCAGATGAGAAAGGAAATGTTGAGATTGGGTGACATCAGTGTCAATTGTCCTGGGATCATAACAGAGAAAGGCAGATCACCATAAAGGAGAAAAAATGCCCACAGCCACATCCATGTGCTTGTCATTCTTAATTTTAATTTCTTTTGGTCCTCCCATTCTAGGGTGGGGGGAGAGGCAGTGGCTCCCATCTCTGCTAGACCTTTGGAACAGTGCAGCGGCTGAGGTCAGATAATTCATCATCAGACGGTTAGCAGCTCCTCCAGATAACATCTGATGGTTACTTAATGTTGTCTTGAGCGGGAAAGAACTTTACTGGTACATGCCTACATTCTTACTAAGAATGTAATTAGCACCTCATTTAACAAAACGTTCAAGCAGAATCCCTGCATTAGGGCTGCTTAGTAGAACAGGTATCGGCTACATGCAAGCTAATGCCAGGCCTTGTCCATTAGGGAAGTGTGTAACTTATAATAACACTGAAAGCCAAACATAAGGTGCTTGAAAGCAATGTAAGAACAGAACCAATTGTTGAGCCATTGGCCTGCTCAATAGTTAATTGGAGGAAAGCCACTCCCCATCTAATAATAGAAGGGCTTGGTAACGAGCAGGTTGTAAAGAAAAGTCAAGATGAATAAATATTGAATAAAGAGTATACAAATAAATAATACATAATATTTGTGAATATATAATTAATGGTAAAATAATTAATACAAATACATTAATACATATGGACTTAAATACTTTAAGGCCCATGAGGAACTGGTGGGAAAAGCTGCTTCTCTACTTCTGAGCAGGTTGATAGGCATTTCGGCTGCAGGACCGGCCACTTCTCAAGCTGATGGGGAGGGAAGGCCCTCCTAACCTTCTGGGAAAAAGGCGGCTGAAGAGCCAGTGACTCAGAGGATGACGTGGGGATAAATGACACCTGGGATCTGGAAGTCAGCCCACTCACACCTGCAGCCTTCATGCTTGAGCAGTGCCCTCTGCACAGACAGCTGCACACATGGGCGCCTGGGGACGTGAGAACAGCCAGGATGAACGGCAGCCTCGCCCAATGGGAGGGGATTTTCATCTGAGGGAAGTCGAAGTGAAGGATTATGAGATGATTCCAAAATGAGACGAACTGAGAATTCACCCTGTGTCAGGGCTTTGTCATACTGCTTTTAAGAAGTTATCACTCACACAATGACCTTTTGTTGTGGGTGTGGACATCACTATTTCTTCCAGCCCTTGAGAAGACACTCGGAGTCCATTCCTAACTGCTTAAAAGGTCTGTTGGCAGAAGAGACAATACTTGTAAGGGCACCAGAAGATTTTAGGGGAGGAAGAGGGAAACCACTGTGACAGTTCTGAAATCACTAATTAACAGGGAGAGACTGCAAAAGAACCTTTCTGAGCCTGACACGCCCTATGTGGATTAGACTGTGGCCTAGTGTTACTTCAATTGAATAATTCTAAATTTGAGAAACATGTCTGAATTTGGTATGATTGTTACCAAGGTTACAGTGAAAGGCCACACCTCTGTGGATGAGAGTGAGTTTTCTCCTGAAGGGAATGGATGGTCTCTCTGCCAATCACTCTGGGCAGAAATTAATCATAGTGTGAGAACTGAAGACCTAGCCCAGAAAAGGAGGAAGGAGAAACTTCTTTTCCTTGAGAGGCCGAGGGTCATTTTGGTCTCGACTGGAGGTTCTCTGTGTTGTCTGGACCATTCCCATGAAGGCGGAAGTAGACCTGGGTAGGGTGCTTCCCATGGGCAGACAGGAGAGGATAAAGGCAGAAACTGTAGGGCGGGTTTTGTTCTGGGTAGCAATGCAGTGTTATAGGCTACTCTTGACTTTGACATTCTGTTATCTCCAAGTTTTCGGTGGTCTTTTAAAATGACCAGAAAGTCATGGCTATTCTCAGTGGTGCTTTGGGAAATTAGTGGAGGGCCCCTAGTCACACTTTGGGAAAGTGGTACAGGAAGCGCAGGGTCCCTTCTGGAGGCCAGAGTGGCAGTAGCAGGGGAGGTCTCGAGAGGAGGAAAGCAGTGGTTGGAAAGAGCCCTCTCCAAAAGAGCAAGTGCGTTTACACTGAAGGCAACTAATTTCTCAAATCTGCAAGGGCTGCTGGAATCTGGTTTCACACCTGTGCAGTGCTCCTCACTGCACATTATTCCAAGTAATGTGTTCGATAACTGCTTATTACTCTACTTACCCTAAATATTCTAAAAGTGATGTTGAGTCAACTTCTCATATAAGAACACATTTTGTGTCACAAGGACTATTCAAACCAGTCTTCTACTTGGTTCTAAGCTTATTTTCATAATATTTCATTTTCATTACTAGAAACTGATCCAAACATCATAGAGTTGCTCTGGTTGTATTTTTTAAGTGCGTTGGAGGAGACTCACACTTGCCATACCACTGCGCATGTAAGTCGCAGAGGTGAGTGAGTGGGTGGGTAAGACCAGCACCTGTTGACACTGGCACTCATTCTCATGAGGCACCTTGGCTCAGTGGGCCAGGAGTCAGCACCCGCTGCCTAAGGTCATTATCCTTTCGGAGGCCAGAGCTTCCTCCTAGGTACAGAGAACTCCTCTTCATGATCTCAAGTTTGCTTTCTACTGGAAATTTTACAGTTCACGTGGATTCCTGAAGTTTTGTACCTCTGCATAAAATCACTTCCCATTTTTGATCTTTTATTATTGCTGTTTTTAACCTTCAACCTAAGAAAATAACAAGGGAAAATAAGTTTTTCATTACTAATTTTTAAATATAATTAGTGGCATCAAAGGACTTTGTATTTTGGGGGATAGGGTATTAAAATAAAGACATTTCAGAAAAACTTTTATATGCTTTATGATGCCCCATAATGATTTAAAATTAATTCCAGGTTTAACTATATTCAAACTAAAGCTCATATTTTAAGTAAATTTGCAACAAACTCATTTTAAATTATTATTTAATGTAATAATAAAACACGGGAAAAATAAAAGCATTTAAATTTATCTCCAAGTCATATTTATGTGATAATTATGACTGCCTATAAAGAGTCTTCTCTAAATTATAAAAATGCATTGCTTTTTATTAAGACTTAGACTAATATTCTCATGATGGACAAGTACATTCTACAACACAGGAAATTTTAAGATAATTACTAATACTATATCCAGCTACTATTCAGTATTTAGACTCTACTTAGAATTTTGCAATATAAATGAAAAATACCCCAATATGCTTTATTACAGTATTTCTAGAATAGGTTTTGATAACTTTTGTTTTTTAAAGGTTAAAAATGAAAGCTCAGCATATAGTCAGCAGGCTTAATCTCAATTATACAGCAGATAAAACAGGCAGATGATAGTTATTTCAGAGTTTTAGTCACTTGGAGGACAGTAATAATCAGGTCGGACTCACCCTAGCAGACACATTTAAAGTTACTGAGAACTAGAATGAAGACAAACATTCCAAAGAGTTTTATTCCTTAAGTATTAAGGGAAAACAAAGCTTAAGTAGCAAAGCATCAAAGCTTCAATGGGTTCATTAATGAAATCAAGTTCATTAGCTCACCAAGAGTGATAATTCTGTAACTGGAGTTCGTAACCCTTTTTATAGACTGAGTGGAAGATCTGTCATGTTTTTCAGGATAAAATTTCACTACTCTGCCTGGTTTGTCATGGGCCTGTATCTCTACCCTGATTCCTAGCCACAGGAGTTTTTTCCACTGGTTCTGAATGGACTTCTTTTTGTTTCCAGTGCGTGGAAAGCCCTCGTGAGACTCTCTGTTGGGTCTTACTCAAAGATTATGTCTCATAGTTCAGAAGCTGATGGCCCAAAGTCAAGGTGCTGGGTGATTTGGCTTTTAATGAGAGCTTTCTCCCTCCACTGCAGACAGCTGCCTTCTCTAGGTGTCCACACATGAGACGGAGGGTGGGAAGAAGCAGGGGATGGGGGTGGTGGGGGCGGTGGATCAGGTCTCTGTTCTCTGGTGTCTCTTGTCATTAGGATACTAATCCCATCAGATCAGGACGGCACCATTATGACCTCATTTAACTTTGATTACATTCTTATAGGCCCTATCTCCAAATGCAGTCATATTGGGTGTTCAGGTTTCAACTTTTAAGTTTGAGGGAGCACAGTTTAGTTCCCAGTATCACTTCTGTTATGGGAAAGCCATAATCCTCCTGTGTTCCTGAAGGCCGGCTGGGGTGAGAGGGGACTTTGAGAGGCTTTCCCTTGGGTTGTGGGTGAAGGTGAAGGGTGCAGCATGGGAGGTGAAAATGGCTGGAGTGGAGAGAGATTCAGAAAGCTTTGTCTGAGAATGGAAGAGCTCTTCCACACAGAGGCCTCCAGAGGTGAGACAGAATCTCTGATGTGTGCCTTGAATATATCAGAGATGGGACAGAAAAGCTGAATTTAATGTCTGAATCCTGAACTGAGGCCTTTGAGTTTCAGGGAAGCCCAAGAATTGAGACAATGAGCCTACTGAAGTGACCAGAATGGGATGACTGAAGGCCATGGCACCTTCCGGGATGAATCTGCTCTATTTGAGGGCTCTGACCTTGGAACTTGCGCATGGACTTTGAGGAGCAGCCACACATCCAAGAAGGAGCTCCTTCTGAATGCAGCAGATGAGGACTTAAAAGCCACAACATTCAGTCTACAGAGACATAAGGGACTATGCCCCTAGTGTTGTGAGCTACCTGTATATTAAAAAGTTTGGCATAGTGGTCTTGATGATTGTCTTTATTCCCCCTTAGAACTGGAATTGTTTTGGGCAGGACGTGGGGTTTATATATTTCCTTTCCTCTGTCCCCTTACATTGCCTGGGTGACTTTGGGCCCTGGCACATGTTTGTTGAATGAGATAATGGAAGAAAATAAAATGACGTAAGCATTGTTAAGAGAGTCGGGGTCTATGCACATCTTGTGCCTCAGTTCTCAACAGCTGTTAAATTGCTACACCTGTTGTTAAACTCAGTTCAAGGCTGAGCCACCAACATCCTGGATCAACGATGGACACACATGGACTTGACCTCCTCCTTATAGTTTTCACCTCCCTGGTTTTGGGTATTGGAACTAACCAGTCCCTGTTAACTTAGCCAGAAATGCTTCACTTGCATGAAAGAAAGCCACTGTGTGGTTTCTGCTTTCATAAACCTGGCCTTGCTTTGTTCTTTCCAGAGCACTGTTTTGCGTTGTTACCTGAATCTGCTTCTCTCAGGCTGCAACATATTTTGGTCAAATATGTGCTTTTTATTCTTTATTACAGGTTAAAACCTTTTTTTCTTGGTTGACAAATATTGAATATGTAAGTCTCCTTTAGAGAAGGTTTTGTGTAGTAGATTTGCCTTTTACCATAAGCTGAAAAATGGCATCTCAGTACAATCATCAAGTAATTACTAAGTCAATAATTTACATATAAGAAAAGTATGTTCTTTTTTTCTTAGAAGGTTCATATAAGGCCACAAAAAATGGACACAGCTCTGAGTGTAATCACTCATGTTTTGGGTGATAAAAATGTTCCGCAGAATTTCTTTTACTTGGTTTTAGTTTCTGGCATACCAAGAGCCACCTTCTTCATGACACTTAGGATAATTTTTTTTCTGTTATCATGCTAGTCAAATTTAGAAAGAATACATGTATTTTGCGTTAACCGGGAGACATTTTCCAGAACTTCATTAGGAGTTGGAGGAGGATCAGTATTCCTGGCATCCAAGAGCGCCTCTGTCGGGACAGGGATCCCTGCAGGCGGATTTGAATTCTGCAGTGGGAACAAGAAGTGCAGCGTTGGCAGGGAGGACGCTGGAGACGATCTGGGCGGCGAGGACCGCGCCATAGAAGGCGGGGCGGTAGCGCCCCGGGGTTAGAGGAGGGGCGTGGGAGAGCCAGCAGAGACCCGCTCACCGGACCGCTTCCCCGAGAAGTGAGCGCTTGGCGCGGCCGCTGGGAAGCGGATGAGCAGGCTCAGGCACCTCCCCAGTGGCTCCCGCAGTGATAAAACTTGAGAAATAACAAGGAGGGGCGACTCGGCGTCTCCTGGGTCCAATCCCGTCTCAGAAACTAACAGGCTCCCAGGAAATTAAGGCTGAGAGAGGCTGAGGTGACCGACATACCTCCTGCACTGCTGCACCTTCCAGGGCTCTCGGCTCTCGGCTTTCCGACCCGCGCTGGGATGGCAGGCGCGGGATCCCTGAGCTCCTGGCGCGGAGCCCCCTGCAGGCTGCTGCTGACCCTCGTGGTGAGTGGGGGCCCGAGCCGGGCACGGCGCCGGCAGCCAGCGGGAGCCGGGGTGGGGAAGAGGGTAGGTCTGCCCTGGTCCTGGCCGCGGGAGTGTTAGGGGGCGAAGTAGACCGGAAGGTGAGACCCGCTCTTTAGCTCAATCCTGGAGGTAAGGGCTAGCCCAGATTCGGCTGGAGGGGTGAGGATAGAAAACGCGCTTTGAAAGGAAGACTGGGGACTGAACTTTTTGTTTGGGACACAACGTTCTTCGATTGCTAGAATCGAACGGGTCGCGCTCCCGGTTCGATGCGCTCGGGGCGCACCGCTTTGCTGCTGGGCGGGGGCTGAGGTTCGCTCTACTCCCCTGGCTCCCGGGCTGGTGGTGGTGGTTGGGGCGCGTTTGGGTGGAGAGAGAGGAAGGGTATTTGATTAGGTATGCCAGGATCCCGGAGTGAGAGCGAAATACAGACGTGAGATGGAGTTCTGGGGCTGTCCCCTACTCTAGGGTTGTCAGGAATGGGGACGTTTGTAGTTAGAGGCGTTGGAGCCATGCTTCTGGGTCCTGGCGGAGTTACCTCTGCAAAACGGCTTGCAGGTTTTGTCTCCCAAGGTTGTTCAGCAGCTCGCTCACACTGTCCACCTCCTAGAGCCACGCGATGTGGGTTTCGGAGTGTGCCTGGGGCACGAGTTGATGGGAAGGCTGGATTGGGGCTGAAGTTGGGGTCGTTGGTTTGAGGGGTGAGTTGGGGTGGAGCAGAAAGGATGGAGTCCGGGTGGGTAGGGTGATGGGACTGGCGTGGGGCAGGGTCTTAAGTTTGGCTCCGGCGAGAACTGCCCAAGCCCAGAGCCTGCCTGGGGTCTCCTGTGCCTGGGAAACCTGCGATCCAAGACCAGATCCGCCTGAAGGAGAAGTTAAGGACAATTCTCCTAGAATTTGGGAGACATGAAGGGAAAAATCGGGAACTCCGACGGCGCTATTACTCTCGGAGCTTCAGTGGAGACCAGGAATGCAATCGGGGACGTACTTGGAAAAGGGCTGGGGACCGGAGACTTCTCCGCACCCAAGGGTGGGCGTGGGGTCGGGTAGCAAGAGGCCATGCTTGGCTTAGGGGTTTGGCTGATTTTGGATTGTTGCTTCTCCTCCATCTCCAAGCAGGGAGACCGGATCCAAGTTTTGTTCTCTCTTTGAATCAACGAGTTATGATATTGGATTGATAGTTATAATCTAAGATATATTTATGGACAAAGATGGTAAAACGCGCGCGTTGACCTGCCAGGCCACTATTCCATCAAAATATCTGAGCCGGTAATATAACTCTTTAAAAGTGGAAACTGCTCTCAAAGTGTGTTCTTTTGTGATGTAATCGATAGTGTTTCTAGCCCTTTTTGTTTAAAAGCATGGATTTAGTGTTTTGTGTTTTCTGTGAGAAAGGAATGGGGACAGGGTGAGAAGAAGCTGCGGAAGTCCTGCGTTACCAAGATTTCTGTTTGCTGGAGGGCTGGGCGCGGCGCTTAAGGCGCTGTCTCGGGCGGCGCCGGGGTATTGGGGAGTGGCAAGGCAAGAAAGTGCCTGCAAATCTAGAGATAGCATCTGCTCTAGTATATGACATTCGTTTAGGAATACTTTAAAAAATAATTTTCTAAAGTTTAGATTGCATAGTATATCTGGAGATTTTTAAACGGTAATACAGGAGAGTGTATATAGAGTAATTCCTTTCATTGAAAATCCTCCATTTACAAACACCTTCAATTTCTGACCAGATGGTAGATTAAGACCTCTACTGAGCACACTATATCTGCATTTCCTTTTGGCTCACTTACTTACCAACTTTTCAGCCTAATACTATAAGGTTCATTTTAGAACTAGTTTTCATTTTATTGATACCTTCGAGGAGCTCTCAAAACCAATCCCATGTTTGAAGTGAAATCTCTTCACAGCAAGTCTTTAACACAATACTAAGACTTTTAACATGTTAGCCTTCCCACTGTATTGTGTCAGGGGTCCAGGGGTCTTTCCATTTGTACTTTCCTCCTGAATCAGCATCCTTTTACCACTTTAAACTGTTACAATTTCTGATGATCCTCCTTGCCCTCCCCCAAACAAAGAAAAGAAAAAAAAAGGGGGGGAATTCCTAACATTACAAAAATTGTTAGGGGTGGTGGAAAATGATTTGCATTAGCTCAGTTGCTTATGTGTCTCCTGCCAGTTATCAACACTGAGATTCTTTTAAATGTGTGTTTAATCATGTCCATCTTATCAAATCTACTTTGGGAATTATATTGTTATTATATATTATAAATAGTATGTACTTGTGTAACAATGGAAAATTGTAATGATGAGAAATTGTAACCTACCCCACCGTTCTTTTAACATTGTTTCTGTAAATGCTGACTCTGACTAATATGTAGCTTATAGATGAAAAGCATATTTGTATAAGAATCCTAGGAACTGGTTTCAAAAGACACAGACTCCAACCTTCAGGCATACTAGCTCTGGGAGATTTGCTGACCTTCAACCTTGGAGTCAGGATGACAGGAAGCCAGGATGGCCCGAGTGAGGCCGGGATGAGGTGAAGCCAGGATGAGTAAACCAGAATGACGCACACTGGACCGTCACTTGCCTTATCAGAATGGACCGTGCTCCTCTGCCCATAGAGAAATTTTCAACCCCCTTCCTTGATCTCTTCGTTCTGTTTCACTTCTCCCTCTTTGTAAAAGCTTCTGTGTGGAGATGGGTTTTGAGACGTGAGTTCCCCATCTTCCTGGTGGCCAGCACCTGAATAAACCACTTCCCTTTACATCAGCACCTGCCTCTGAGTATTTGGCTTTCATGGCGACAGGCAGCTGGACCTGCTTTAGGTTACACTTGGACACAGTTAATCTCTCATTTTGCTAAAAGGGATCTTCTTCAAAAGGAACTAAAATAGAAATTTCGTTTATGGCATAACACGCTTTTCCCTTGGATTATATGAATTCCACCTGAAATCCATGTTGACAAATTGGTATTCTACCTTTCAGATTTTACAGCATTAATTAAAGAGACTGATGTGTCATGTGAGTCCTTTACCAGACTTTTTAAAAATAAGATTGACATTCATTTTTAAAATAAAAACAAGTACAATAATTTCTATTATATTTTGCATTAGTGAAAAAAAACATAAGGGAAATAAAAGGAGTGAATGAGAACTAGTTTATATTAAACCCATAATCTTAAGGAATTCAAAGTTTTAGTATATACAGATCAGTGCATTATCAGTAACCTTTTGAGAAGGAGATTGTTGTTAACCTTGAGATACAGCTAGATCCTGGAATACCTTCTGAATGACACCTTTTGAAACAAAGCACATTTTTTGGCCTTGTCGTAATTTCTTTGACAGTTGTTATTCCATATATGGCACCTGAGGTGACTTGTGGTTAATCATACTTTTCATTTAAGTAGAATCCGGTCTTACTAAGAGTTTGTTAGAAGGAAATTAGTAGAATTAGCTCAGCACTAGGAATGCAGAGAAGTAAATCTTGCAATTTACCTTTGAGCTGATAAGAATTTGAAAAGTGATATTTTCATTTTGCAGAAGGCAGTATCCATAGGAAAATTTATGAATTAAAATTTCCTGTTATGCTCAGTCAAGACAATGTCTTTATTTTTAAGACATTCCATAGATTTCAGTTACTTAAACTTCTTTTTCTTTGTTAAAAGAGTGTCACTTTAGAAAGCCTACCTTGTATATCCCCTGTTAAATTGAACAACAATAAAAAAAGTAAAACAATCTTAAGTAATCTCTTTGGTTTTCACCTTCTGGTGAAAGACTTTTCTATCAGGCTCTAGACTTTTCTATCAGGATTTAATGATTTGTATGATAAACTTTTTATCATACAATTAATAAAATTTGAGTATACTATAAAATGAACCAAAACAACTTTTCCAGACTACAGTAGATAGTAATTTATATTATTATTTAAAAAGTTTTAATTTGTTATATTTTGATTTAGAGTCGCTTACTGTTCTAGGTTTTATAATCAGATATTTAAAGTTGCCCCAAAGGGTTCTCCATTAAAAGAGATATTTTGTAATTCAAATAATCAATCCATAATCCACCAATCTTTAAAAATGCCTTTTTATATGTTGTAGTTTTTATTGGGTACTCTTTTATATAAAATTTATTTTAAAATATCTTTAAAGGGCATTAGTTCATCATTGTTAATCTAATAATGCCTTTACATTTTTTACTTTACTTTCAATAATATATTCAATCCCCACAAATATGGTATCAAATTACTTTTAGTTTCAAGAAGCACGACATAAGTGAAATCTATATATGAATATCATCTTTTAAAATTTATATCAATGAATCTTTGTATTATTTCTTTTTAAAATGGTTTTATTTACTTATTTTTGGAGAGAGGGGAAGGGAAGGGAAGAGAGGGAGAGAAACACTGGTGCACGAGGGGAACATCGATTGGCTGCCTTTGGCATGCACCCAAACCAGGGACGGCTTGCAGCCCAGGAATGCGCCCTGACTGGGAGTCCAGCCATCGGTCTCTCACTTTGTGGGATGATGTTCAACCAACTGACCCATGTTGGTCAGGGCTAATTTTACATTCTTTCTAATGATGTACTAAACAGCAACGAAAATGAACTACTGCTATATTCTCAGCATGGATAAGTTTCAAAAACATAATTTGAGTAAATAAATTTAATTACACATAATAAGCATAAGACTGCACATATTTAAAAGCCAAAAATTGACAAAATCATTGGGGATAGGCCTTACAAATAGCAGTAATCCTTTATTTCATAACTTTGAAAGTGAAACCCTAGTTTTTATTTTATTATTTCTTTTTGAAGATTTTATGTATTTTCAGGGAGAGGGGAAGGGAGTGGGGGGAGAGAGAGAGAGAAACATCGATTGGTTGACTCTCATATGCCCCCAGCTGGGGACCTGGCCTGCAAACCAGGCCTGTGCCCTCACTGGAACCCAACCAGCGACCTTTTCGGGGCTCAGGCTGGGGGCTCAACACACTGAGCCACACCAGCCAGGGTCATTTTATTATTTTTTAAAATACCTAATACATAGTTTTATATTAGTTTTTTTGTATTTATTTTGTAGAAAGAGCATTTAAAAAATCAAATAAACAATAGAAGAAGAACAAAACGAAAAGCTCTTCTTTGAAAGTATGGACAAACCTTGCTATGATTGAGCAAGTGAAACATAGAGAAGGCCCAGATCAAAAATATTAAGAACAAAAAGGAGGCATAGTTATAAAGAAGACAAATGTTTTAAAAATAGATATTAATATTAATAAAATACTCCAGTTAATTTGAAAACACAGATGGGCAACTTCCAATAAAACACAAATTACCAACATTGACTCAAGGAGGAATGTGAAATCTATAGAGATTTAAAACTATTAAAGACATTGAATTAGAAGCCAAACAAACACACTTGCACACATCTATCAGGCCCAGACCTGTGATAGGTGCATTCTTCCATAATTGTATGGAACAGATAATGTATAGCTTATAGAAATTATTTCAAAGAGCAGAAAAAAGTTGAATCAGTTTTTGAAGATTGAATGAAGTTGAAATATAGTAGCTTGATCTCACTTATGGACATATATTTAAAATACTAAAATAAATAGCAGCAAATGAAACCAATAATGTGTTAAAAATATCATGTCCTATAAGGTTTATCACAAGAGTGGAAAGATGGTTTCACTTTAGGTGGTTTATTAGTGTATTTTAACATAGTAATATGTGCATCATAGTAACATAATCAGAGAGAAAACATGTTTATTTCAAAATAAAATTAATTCTGTATTTGTGGAGCCTTTCATATAATTTAGCCTTTCATATAATTTATGTGGCATTATCATTAGTTAAGAAAGGAAGACATACTCAGTGATTGTAAAAAGATATGATCAGGTAGTTACAGTGAATCACACATAAAATACATTCCAGATGGGCAAAAAATTTAAAAGTTGGAAGTAACTTTACAATTTTTAGATAAGATCAGATAGTTACAGTGAATCACATATAGAATACATTCCAGTTGGGTAAGAGATTTAAAATTTGGAAGTAACAATTATAAATATTAAATAACATTATGACAGCAGTTATTAATATATGAAAGTATAAACAAGAAAAAATGATTAATAAAATTGGTTACTTTCCTTTGGAAGCACTATTTATCAAAAGATATCACAAAAAAGAGTTAAAAAGCAACCCATATAAGCCTACACATAAAAAATACAGTAATTCAAAAAATATAAACTTAATTTGGAAATCATTAAAAGAGATGCATAGACAATTTACCAAAGATAAATGGCAAATAAACACAGGAAACAATGCTCATATCAGCAGAGATTAACAAAATCCAAAATAAAACGACAGCTGTAAGATTGGCAAAAATTTTAACATCCTGTAGAATTAATTATAGTAGAGGATTTGTGAAGTAGAGAGGACTAATAATCTGGAGGCATAAGTATAAATTATTGTTAGCACTTTGGAGGACAACTTGGCAAAAGTTACTGAGTTTGGACATGTTCCCATGTTTCCACTGCAGGTATGCCATGTCTTGTGCCTGCAAGGCTGTTCATTGCAGTATTATTTGTAATAGAAAAACTGGAAAACAAAATGATAATCTAAATTATCATCATAAGAGAATGATCAATGTAAACTGGAGTATATTCTTGGAAAATCTTAAATATATTGCTGAGTGAAATAAACCAAGATGCAAAAGGATGCACACAGACATCTTTCAGGAAGTATCCAGCCACATAATATGAAAAATAGAGACACTTACTGAGGAAGATACAAGATACAGGGAACATTGTACGTAGGACAACAACACCTCAGTCCCCTTCAAAGTAGACACCTTGGGATCTCATGCAGTTCTCCCACTTGCCATCAGCTGCCTTGTGGTATTTTCCTGAATCTCTTCAATAGTCTGAAGTCTCTTCCATTTCAAAGGTGATTTTAGTTTGGGGAAAAGTGAGAAGTCTCGGGGTGCCAAATCTGGGCTGTAGGGGAGTTGAGTCACCTGGTGATTTGATGTTTCATCAACAGCCTCTGCATGAGATGCGATGCATGAGCGGGCGTGTTATGATGAAACTGCTGATCACCAATTGCCCGTATCTGCAGGCGTTTGGTCCTATTGCATCTCTCAACTGATGAAGAAGATTGAAGTAGTACTCATTAATTGTTGGCCCTGGAGGGCCAACTCTTGATAGACAACACCTTCCCAGTCGAAAACACAGATAACATGGTCTTGATCTTGCTGCAACTTTGCCATGACTTCTTTGGGTGTGGAGAACCAGGCAACTTCCACCGGGTTGATTGGGCCTTCATTTCCAGATCAGAGCCGTAGACCCACAATCCATCTCTGGTTATGACCTTCTTGAGGAAATCTGGTTCATTGGTAGCGGTTTGAATCAAGTCATTAGCAACCATGGCACAATGTTCCTTCTGCTCTGATAGCAGAAGCTGCAGAATGAATTTTGCCACAACACATTTCATGCCAAGAGCCTACATCAAAATCTCGGACACAGTAGTTTTTGGAATCCCCAGATCAGCTTTAGTTCTCACACTGTCAGTCGTCGATCTTTGTTGATTGCAGCCCTTACACATTCAACATTCTCAGATGTTCTGCTTGTTTCAGGCCTTCCAGAATGTGGATCACTTTCAATGGATTCTCAACTGTCGTTGAAGCGTTTGTGCCACTTGCATTTGTGCTGCACTCATTGCATTCTCCCTGAAAGCCTTTTGAATCATCTGAGTAGTTTCCATGGAGTAATGTTCAAGCTTAACTCAAAATGTGATGGAAATTCGTTGTTCTACTCGCTCAGTCATTTTGAATGTGACGGCCACACAGTACACATTGCCACTCAACGACATCTACCGCCCCCACTGACTAGTACAGTGAAGTCATCATCGTTCACACGTGGGCATTCCAGTCCACTCTCCTAGGACTGGAGACACTCGACGTCATGCAATACATTCTTGTATTAACAATGGCTGGACTTTTTCTGGACATGCTTTTTTATGGGCATGTGCATATATAATGCATATATGTTAAAAGTATAAAAACCTACAGATGAAATATATACATCAACCTAGAAGAATCTATTCCCTAGGGAGAAAATGGAATGTAGGCCTCTGACCATATCTGTAAATCCGAATTAAAAAATGAAGCAAAAATTAGAAAATTAAATTTTTTGAAAGTCTGGATGGGTACATGAGCTTTTATTATATTTGACTTAAATATTTCATAGTTAAGTTAAAACATTTTAAAGAGTTGTGATTAAAATATTTGAACGTTGTTTTCTTTTGATAGTGAAAAACACCAATTATGGAGTGAAATTATATTTGGTCCAGTTGTTGCACTATTGAGCAAGACCATTTTTCACCCCAAGAAAACAACTATATTCTTAAGGAACAATAATCAACTGAGCATATAAACATGGTTGAACTTTCTTAAGGGCAAACAACTTGTTATTTAATTATAGCAATCTGATTATGACTTTCTGAACATGATTTTTGGGTTTATAGTTAAATTAATGTTGACCCTATTTGTCCGTATTTTTGAGTTTTTTTCTTTTACCTTAACTAATTCAAGATAGATCCTACAGAAGTATAGTCACATTAAGAGCACATATTAGTATAAGAATTTTGATTATGCATATATATGTATTTACAACAGTTACCATGACTTAAAAAGCTTTTAATTTTGTGAAGAAATCTATTTTATATCAGATTATATAAGAAACAAGATACTTTCTTGTAGTTATTGTTCAGTTTTATTTTGATGATATTACATATGTGAATTTGTAAATTTGAAAGAGCCTATCACTGCCAATTTGCAGAGGTGGGTGTGGAAAGAATCATTTTTATATCAATGACAATGTATCCTCTTTTGTTTTAAATAGCTTTGTTAAGGTACAATTTACATCCCATAAAATTCACCCATGTTAAGTATATAATTGAATAAGTTTTAGCAAATTTACAGAATGTACAATCATCACCAAAATCTGATTTTAAAACATTTCCTTAAAAAAAAATACCTTCTTACCCTTTTATAGCTATTTCCCATTCCTATGCCCAGCCCTAGGCAACTAATATCCTCCTTTTCTATATATTTGCCTTTTTTGGACATTTTATATAATATCATACAACATATAGTACTTTGTACCTAGTTTCTTTCACTGAACAGAATGTTTTCCAGGTTATCTATATTGTAGCAGCTATTAGTACATTTTTTTTATCCTCACCCGAGGACATTTTTTCATTGCTTTTAGAGAGAGAGAGAGAGAAAGGAAGACAGGAGATAGAAAAACTTCAATGCAAAACAAAAGCACTGACACCCAGACCAGGGATTGAACCCGCAACCTAGACATGTGCCTTGGAATCAAACCCAAAACCTTTTGGTTACTGAATGACTCTCCAACCAATTTAGCCACACCAGCCAGGGCAGTGCATTGTTTTTTGTTTGTTTTTTATAGCAGCATAGTGTTCCATTTTATGAGTATAACACCTTTTGTTGATCTGTTCATTAGTTGATGAACATGTGAGTTGAAAGTTTGCACTTTTTTTATTGTTGTTCAAGTACAGTTGTCTCCATTTCTCCCCGACCCTATTCCCTGCCCCACCCATCCTCACCTTCCACCCTCAATCCTACCCTCCTTTGGCTTTGTCCCTGTGTCCTTTAAACATGTTCCTTGACAACCCTTTCCCTTTGAGCATTATAAAAATTGCTGCTATAAATATTCATGTGCAGTTTTTATGTGGACATAAATTTTCATTTATTTTGGGTAGGTGTCAAGTTGCTGGGTCATATGTTAAGTTTATGTTTGAATTTTTAGGAAACTGCCAAACCGTTTTAAAGTTGCTACGCCATTTTACATTTCCACCAGCAATGCATAAAGTTTCCCACTTTTCCACATCTTTGTCAAAGTTTGTTATTTTCTGTCTGGTTTATGTTAGCCACTCCAGTGGTTGTGTCCTCATGGTTCACATCTGCATTTTTCTGATGCCTAATGACGTTGGGCATCTTTTCATCTGCTCGTTGGCCATGTGTCTGTCTTCTTAGCATAATGTCTATTTAATTTCTTTGCCCATTTGTGTTGATGTCTTTTTATTATTGATTTATAAGCTTTCTTTATATATTTTGATTGAAATTTCTTATTGTTATATAATTTGAAAATGTTTTCTCACTTTCTGTAGGTTTAATTTTTATTTTATGGTAGTTTTTGAAGAGCAAAACTTATTTTCAATTATGTCCTATTTACCAATTTTTTTATTGTTTATATGTTTTGGTGTTATATTTAAGAAATCATTGGCTAACCCCAAGTCATGAAGATTTACTCTTCAGTTTTTTGTTTTACTTCTTACACTTAGGTCTGTGATACATTGAGTTAATTTCTACGCATGGTGTGAATGAAGTAGGGGTCCAAATTCTTTTTTTTTTTTTTTGCATGAGAGTATCAAAATGTCTCATCACCATTGGTTGGAGACTTTTTTCCCTTGAACTTTCTTAAAGCTCTTGCCCCAAATCAGCTATCCGTAAATATAAGCGCTTATTTCTGGGATTTCAGTTCTGTTCCATCTATCTGTATTTTTATCCTCACGCCAGTTTCAAACTGTCTTGTTTGTTATTTCTTTGCAGTAAGTTTTGAAATTGGAAAAATGCTCTCCGACTTTGTTCTTCTTTCTTAGGTTTGTTAGGGTCTTTGGGTCCCTTGCATTTCCATAACGGTGAATGCTCATTTGCTTCAAAAAAGTGATTTGGGATTTTGATGGGGATTGCATTGAAGATGTATTTTTGGAATGTGTCTTCTGATGCGTGAAGATGGGATATCTACTTCAAGCAGCATGTTTGCTCGTGTTTCCAGGCTTTTCAATGCTAGTGTGCAGGAATGCACTGACTTTTGTACTTTGGTTTTATATCCTGCAGCCTTGCTGAACTCATTTGTTATTTTGGATTCTCTCTTGGTGGATTCCTTGGGATTTTCTATGTACATGGTCTTATCATCTGCAAATAGAGACAATTTTACTTCTTTCTTCAACGTGCCTTTAATTTTCCTTGTCTCTGTAATTGCCCTGGCTGGAAGCTTCATACAGCGTTGAAGAGAAGTGGTGAGAGCAGGCATCACTGTCCTGTTCCCCAGGTCAGAGGAAAGCAGTGCCCCGGGGAGTGCGATGGCAGCTGGTTTCTGTAGGTGCCCTTGCTCACACTGAGCAGCTTCCTTTCTCTTCCTAGTCTGTTGAGCATTTTTAGTCATAACTGGATGTTGAATTTTGTCAATTGCTTGCTTTACTTCTGTTGAAATGATCATGTAGTTTTGTTATCATATTTAAAAAAACACTTTATTGAGGTAAGATTTACAGACACAAAGTTGTACATATTTAATGATGAGTTTGGAGATAAGTATACAAGGTCTGTCCAGAAAGTATCCATGCACATACTATGAAATGATGAGTTTGGCGATGCATATACGAGATACATGTGAAGCCATCACTGAAGTCTGCACCATAAACATAACCTCTACCTCCAAAAGTTTCCTCCCTTTCTCTTTGTTCGTTATCATTTTAATTTTAAGTACACAATACAGCATTGTTAACTATAATCACCATGCTGTACAAATCTCTAGAATTTATCTTGTGTAACTAAAACTTTGTTCTTTATTGTATTTATGTGAACTTCTTTTTTTTTTTATTCTAGGTCTTTGGTTTTGCTTGTGAAGCCTGCCAAAAGGTGATATTTCATATACCTTCTAAACTAGAGGCAGACAAAATAGTTGGCAGAGGTGAGAAATTTCAAAGCAGTGTTTTTAAAACAGAAATTTAGTTTACCTACATAGGGAAGAGAAGGTTATCTAACCTTTGCATTGTGGAATTAGCCTGATTATTTAACTTAGATACAATTCAAGATAATTCAAATACATGTTTCTGATTTTATAGCTTCGTTTAATTCTGTGGTTTATTTTAGTGCTAATGTTCTAAGCAATGTTTTTGTAGTCATTCATGCTTTGAAGGTTTAACATTATATAACGAATCGCATGTAGTAGAACACAACCTTTCATTGCTCTAGGATCGTAGCACTAGAGGACAATAACAATAGATAAGGAGCTGAGAGAATCGGAGCAGGGTCTTAACGATGCACTGGCTGCACAGAGAAACATAAAGGTTAACCACTCAATTTTAATGGAATTTAGTCATTTACACACTGAGAAGTTAGGAAACCTCAAACTTTTCAACAGCAGGAAGTTATGCCCCAGTACACTTTTCCCATAGTGCAGGAAATATTGGAGGAAAACATTGTGATTTTTTTAAAAAGACACATAGCTTGTCTCAGAGAGGTCAAATAGTTTTTCAACAAAGTGTATGTACCATTTCTGGGTATAGTGCCTCATTCAATTTTATTAAACAAATGTCACTTTTATTCCTATTGGGAGAAAGAAAGGAAAAGTTGTAAGGAGAGGTCATGGGTGCTCTTGGGAAATAGACCAGAGATTATCAACTGGTAAATACATGAAGGTGAGAGAAATAGGTCATCACCCCTACAGGTGTTCATTTCTATTCCACTAAACATTTCCGCCTGAGACAGATTAGGGTTAAAGTGAAAATGCTATGCATGGATACCATGAATTCTTTGAGAGATTATTACTTAAGTGAATATTTATCAGTTTGGTTTCTGTTAAGGCCGACTATTAAGGCAGAAGAATGGGATGGATTTGATATTTTCATATAAATATAAAAACACTTAAATTGATATTTATATTTGCTTACCTTTTATTAGAGGGCAAAATTCCCAGGGAGAGAAGACCCCAGGTGGATTTTTGGTGGGGAGTTTTGGCAAACTATGAATACAAAGAGATCTGGGAGCCCTGGGGGTGAAAGTTGGGTGGGGCGGGGGCTAGGCGAGAGTGGAACAGAAAAGTGCCTCTGGAATGGATTCCTAGATAAATTTGTCTTACTTGACTGTTTTTGTACCTCTTACTCTGCATCGCTGTTTGGCCTGAAGACAGGTGTACATTAAAAGATTCAGACTCTATTGTTCAGAAAACTTTTCTGTTTATTTACTCAGGTGTGCATGGGGGCATGTAGCTCAGCTATGTCACCACTGGATACACACCTCTTTTATACATACATGTCTTTTATAGGAAGATCATTTTCATAAGCCTTTTAGAAGCACATAAAGTTTTAAAGCATCCTATTTAATACAAATATATAATCAAGAATTATTTTTTAACTGAAAGAAAATTGTCTCTTTTTTTGCTTTAACAATGCAAGTTTTTTTTTTACTTTTTAAATTTTTTTCCAATTTTATTTTAATGATTGTTGAAGTACAGTTTTCTCCCCTTTACTCCCAATCTAGTCCACCCACCCCCCTCCCAACTTCCCTCCCATTACCACCCTCCCCTTAGTTTTTATCCATGTGTCTTTTAACTTTGTTCCTTTTTAAATTTTTTTTACAGTTGTCTCCATTTTCCCACCACCACTTTCCCCTGCCCTACCCATGCCCACCTCCCAACCTCAATCCCACCCCCCTTGGCTCCCTCCATGGGTCCCTAATACATGGTCATTTACATCCTTTTCTCTCTTTCCCACATTACTTCCCCCTCCCCTCCCCTCCCCTCCCC
>PVIA01007954.1:0-10167 GCA_004024845.1 Tonatia bakeri
TTCATAATGACTGTCCAGAGTAGACAAACCCATAGGGACAGAAAGTGGCTTAGGGGTTGCCAGTGGGTAAGGGGAAGGGAGGAATGGGAAGTGGCTTCTTTTTGGGGTGAAGAAATGTTCCAAAACTGGATCGTGATGATGATTGAGCAACTTGGCAAATCTATTAAAAACCACTGAGTTGTATGCTTTAAAAGTATACAGTTAAAAGGGTGAATGCTATGGTGTGTGAATTATATCTCCATAAATCTATTTAACAAAAAACACCTCCTCAAGAAAGTCCTCCATGATTCCTCTCTCTGAAGGCTGTGACCTGGATATTTTCTGAAACTCCTCCCCTGCTTGATTCAGCCCCTCATCCCATTGGCCAGCACCTGTGATTATTTTGGTCTGTTGATACAGTATGCGTGAGCATGTGTGGGTATGGTTCTTCCTTTCTAGGAGCAAGCTCGGTGAGAACAGAGGCCCTGTCTGCCCATCAGAACTGTGTCCCTAGCACTTAGCACAGAGCTGCTTGTGGATTGGATATTTGTTGGTCAATCAGAGTTATCTTGGCACACCTGAGCTGGAAAGGAACTGAACGCTCATCCTCCTTGTTTCCCGACGTGGCAGCTGAACACCAGGCGAGGGGACCGCTCTATATCCCAGCTTTCCATGGCTGTGTTTAGTTTCCCCCCTCTGCTGTCTCCCGAAGATTTGGAAGTCCGACAAACCGCAGCCCCGGTGGAATTGACAGACTGTTCTCGACTCAGTGGTTAAATGACGAAGATAAATGACATTGGGGGCCCTGGCTGAACTAATAGACACTCAGTCCCTTTCATGGCAATAGGCGGTATGTGTCCTTACTGTCTATAAATGCCACCCATGTCACAGCAAGTGTCCTGCTACCGCCAAGCGGCTGTCAGATGCTGCCCCGGGGAGCGGGGGCTTCGGCCAACTCGGGTCCTGCCGTGGGAGCTGGATGACAGGCTACAGGGACCAGGCCGTGTCCCCTCGTGGCAAATTGCTCCTCAGCGAGCCAGCTGGCTCCCAGCCTGCGGAGCAGTAGGGTCCTTTGTGCCTTGAAGCAATTAATTATGCCATATGGCAAGGAAACGCAGCAAGATTTATAGCGGAGCCAGCGACAGATGGCCCGGAGAGAAAAACAGGGCCCTGCGCAGAGATGGCGAAACGCTGGCGTCTCAGGCCGTGAGAGATGGTGGGGTGTGTGTGTGTGTGTGTGTGTGTGTCTGTGGAACGAAGAGGGGAAGGACCCTTGGCTGGGATCTGAGGTTCTGCCACTCCTTGGAGATGGTCCATCAGAAAGCAGATGCTGTTCCCCCCCCCGGCATTTTTTCACGTGCACCCTCCCGGCGTAGGGTAAGAACTCAGCTCTGGCTTCCGGGATGCCTGCGTGAGTGGAGGCGGACATGCCAACCGGGAGATACCGACAAGGGTGAGAAAATCCCGGAGGGGTGGGGCTGCTTTTCCACGGGCCGCCTTCCGGCTTCAGCACTCCAGTCTCCCGCATTTTGATGGGGTGAGTGATCCGCCCCCGCCCGGCTCCCATCTGCATCTGAAGCTCAGCAGAACCCATCCCACTCCCACACCCAGCTTTGGCTCTGCCCCTCCTCCACTCAGCACCCCAGGTCCTCCTCGAATGCCAGGCCTTCCCCTGTCTGCCGCCTGCTCAGTACCCTACATGGTAAAATGGTGAGGAGAGAGAGATTGTACAGCCGTTATCGATCGTGCCCATCCCACAAAGTCATGGGTGCATGGGTTTAGCTAGAGGTCCTAATGCCCAGAGGTTCTTTCTCAAACTGTGTTTCACAGGACATGAGTCCTAATGGTGTTAGAACCTGTTACTAGGAGAAAAAAAGAAGATATTTTGGTCCAATAAGTTTGGACAACGCTGGCTCCACAGAAGCCACACTGGTCCCCTGGTCGAACACCTCATGGGCACCTCTGACAGGCTCCGTGTACGATGTGGGTGTGAGAAGGAGGCCTTCCGTGTCCAGTGAACTCCCAAGCAAGTTCAACAGGACACTCTGAGGAACGCTGAATGGCTGCGTACCCCTCTGGCGTGCAGAACCAAGCTGCGGCATTCTCGGGAAGCGCTCAGTCAGCCTTGACCCGGAGCTCAGATGCGTCTGTTCAAACAACTGTTAGGACCATCGTCCAAGCAGTGGCAGCTGCACCCCCTGGGCTCACCTTCCTTGGCCCTACAGAACATAAATAATCTTGTCTTACAAGCGTCAGCTCTTCCAAGGTCTGCAGACAATTGTCACATCTCCCTGCCCTCCAGGCCCCAAGCTTCTCTCCTTTAAGCAAGGTTATCCGTGTTTCTTCAACCACATCCTAGAAGGCTGCTGTCAAGCTCCCTCCATCTAGCTGGATACTCTCTGCTACTGTCCTTTATAATTTGAAGTGAATCAGAACAAATTCAGTATTCCAAGTGTGCGTCATCACCTCCCTCATTTAGACCTAATACCTCTGTTAACGTGGCCTAAAAAGTCTTTGACTTTTACATCCCTGACAATATACCTTTTTTTTTTACCATCAATGTCAGAGAAACATCGATCGGTTGCCTGCCATATGTGCCCCAACCAGGGATCAAACCCACAACCTAGACTGAGCATTAAACCTGCAACCTTTTGGTGTGCAGGGCGATGCTCCAACCCACTGAGCCACCCGGCCAGGGCCCTGACGATTCCTCTGGACTTGCACTGAGTCTCGTCTGGAAAACAGTCCATATATTTTACTCACAGGAGCTTTTGCAAAATCCATCTTGCATGATTTTTAAGACCTCAGTGTAAAGTTTTATATTTACCCCTTATAAATGTCATCTTTTAAGATTGGCCTCCTGACTTCTGTTTGGATGCTGACTCAGAAGTCCTTCCCCTTTTCACACTGCTCGTTTTGGAGAGCTCTGCCCGTGTCACAGGGTGCAGCTCATGACCTTTGTGACAGATACGTGATATCCTTGTTACCCGGCAACTCTCTGGTAACAGCGCCCTTTTTCTCTGGGAAATCTCTTCCTTGCTCGCTCCCCATGTGGGAAACTCAGGTGGAGCTGACTCCACCTCCATCCCCAGATGAGCACGTGACTGAGGCCTGGCCCATCGGTGTGGTACCCCTCCCCATCACTGATTACTGATGGACATGTGAGGAACACGAATGGCAATAATTCCCCAACTTGGGCTGGGGGGACTTGGAGAGGCGAGAGCAATGCCTCATTTTCCACCAGCTGCTGACAGCTGTCGGGCCATCACATGGGGACCTATCTAAAGGTGAAACCCACACTGAGGCAGCTTGGAGCAGAGACGAAGGGAGGGAGGGAGTCAGGACACCCTGACATCTGGGTGAACGCTCAGAGCAGGCTGTATCACCCCCTAGGGGGAGTTTAGGAAGCTGTCCAATGTTGCTGGCTTTCTCAAAGATGGGGACCACCTGGAGTTCTTTGGAAGGCAGTCTGGCACTTTCTTGGAAGGCTGAACACACACACCTACCCACAATTGCATCCCAATGTGCGTGTATTCCTGACAGAAATGGCTACATCGTGTTCACCGATGACCTGCGTGAGAATGGTCACGGCAGCCCTATTCTCTAATAGGCATGTGTGCACACACACACGTGCACACAGACAAAGGAACAAGTGCTCGCCTCGGCAGCACATACACAAGAAAAACAGGAACAAACCCCGTGTCCCTCAGTAGGACAACGGGGCCACAAATGGTGGAGATTTCGGCCAACAAAACGCTGCACAGACAGAATGAACGAGCTCCCTGCTTCACGCACGACATACGTGGATCTCGCAAACGTCTCTGTGGCTGCTTTTAAATGTCTTTCTTCGTCTTCAGTTTTCAGGGTTGCAATCAGGGTGTGGCTTCGCTTTGCCAGGCTTCTTGAATCTAAGCTCGGGGTGTGTGCTTTGACAAACTGGGGGATTTCCCAGCCATTCTTCCTCTGAGTATGTTTTCAAGGTGCCCTCTCTCTCCTCCCGGGCTCTGACACCCTGAATACTGGACGTATTGTCACAGTCCCGCAGGTGCCCGAGCCTGTTCCTTTTCCTCAGTCTGGCGTCTCTGTTGTTCAGACTGGATGGTTTCTCTCGTGCTCTGTTTTGGTTCGCTGGTCCTTTCCTCGGTCCCCTCCATTGTCCTGTTAGGTGACCCACAGAGACTTTTATTTCGGTTATACTTTTTAGTTCTGACATTTCCATCTGTTTCTTTCTTTTTTTTTTTTGCTCCAGCTCCCATGTCTTTGCTGAGCTGTCCTAATTCTGTGCCGAGCCTTTCTATTTTCTCACTCGGTTCGAGCAAGTTGGTAATTGCTCATTGAAGCATCCGTGTGATGGCTCCTTTGAAACTGCTCTGAGCTAATTCCAACATCCCTAGTCGCTTGCCGTTGACATCTATTAATTGTCTTTTTTCATTCGGCTTGAGCTCTTTCTGGTTCTTGCTGTGACAAGTGATTTTTGATTGAAACCTGGACATTTTTTTGTATTATGTTATAAGACTGTATCTTAACCTGCGGCTTTTAGCTGGTTTTCTCTGACAAGGGCAGGTGGTAGGGGTGTCAGCTGGTCACTGCCAGAAGGAGCTAGAAGTCCAGATTTCCCACCATCAGCACCAAAGGGGTGGGGGTCCTGTTACTACCGGTGGGCAGTTCCTGCTCCTCAGTGGTCTCCGCTGACACTGGGGTGGGGCGGCCTCATCACCCCTGAGCAATGGTGAAATTTCTGACTCTTCCTAGGCTTCCTCTAATGCCACTCCAGAGGGAAGTAGGAGGAACTCCGAATGACCAACCAATTGGAATCAAAGTCCAGCAGGAGCTCATTGCTGATTGGTGGGTGTGGAAGTCCTGGCCCCTTACTTGGACCTCCCTGCCGCCACCCCAGCAGGAGCATTAGGAACTTCCTTGCAGCCCCATGAGAGTAGAAGTCTAGGCTCCCTCCTCTGGCTTCGCTGGTGCAGGTGTGTGGGGGGCCACTGATATTTCTGTGTTTGGATGCAGGAGACCATTTATTATCTAATCTTCTCTCTTACCAAGTCTTCTCTCCTGAGCCCTGGCCGGGTAGCTCAGTTGGTTAGAGTGTCATCCCTATATGTCAAGGTCGCGGGTTCCATTCCCAGTCAAGGCACATATAAGAATCAACCCATGAATGTGAGAATAAGTAGAACAACAAATTTCTCTCTCTCAATAAAAATTTTAAAAAAACCCAAAAAGTTCATGTCCTGCTAGGCTTCCTCTTTCCCTGCCCCATGCCTGCAAAGAGCAGGCTTTTTTTTTTGCCCCCTGTCTTCTTCTCCTCACCTATTGCTGTGTCTGCGTTGCCAGCTTCAGAGCCCCAACTCTGGGTTACAGGAGGTCAAGAGGACCCCAGACTACGCCCTCCTGCGCCCTCTCCCCAGTCCGGCCGTCCCTCTCCCATCTCCCTCCTTCTCTCTACCTTGCAAGTTCTTCTTACGTTGTTTCTGGCTGTGCTTGGGGGAAGGAATAGGAAAAACTACTTCTATGTCACCTTCCCAGGAGGCGAAATCTTACTTCCGTTATTTTCAAGTAGGAAGATTACAATGTGTTAGGTGCCCGATGTGAAATGCAACCAGAACACAGTGAAGTTGCCGTTGACACACTCCCACTGAGGCACCAAGTGTCTATGATGTCGTCACATAAGCAACGGCATTGCAGCTTCCATGGCTGCCTGGTGCTGGGAGAGGGGGCAGGAGCGGACTGCAGAGGGGCACACAGAGATCTGGAGGGGGGTGGGGGTATTGTTTATTTGTACTGGGGAGCTGGTTTCCCAGGTGTGCACCCCTGTGAGGTGTTATTGAATCACTGCCTTTCAAGGGGTGCAGACTTCTGTTCATGAATCGTATTTCCACAAAGGGGCTAGAAAAGAAAACCCCCAGTGGTGGGGTTCAGAGTTACACGACTTCTCTTAGCAGCTGTGACACCGACTCACCCTTGGGGACACTGGATGTGCTTTCCAAAGTGACCCTGACGGCCCACCGGTGGTATTCAGAGTGTAGCATCAGAGGCAGTCCATGTAGCATTTTGTTTAAAATGTTGCGTTGAATATTGGAGACACATGCAATTTTTTCCCGTGTAAACATCAACATACTTTGAGATACATACATTCTGTGAAGTTTAGGTATGGAAAAACCAAGAAGCATTCTATTGGGCAATGATAATTAGGAACTTTCTACAAAATGTGCTTGTCTGAATGTAGCCCTTATGCTAATATGTTAAATCTAAAGTAAGTCTGTTTGACAATGTTCAGCTACCTGGTGTCTCCCATCTCTAAATGCACAGGCTTTTGCCTACTTCATTATGTATTCTAGTGGAGTTGTATGTGCATGTTTAAATATTGATGTGAATTTTTAGTATAAATCTATTCTGTTTTCTCTCCTTTATAACATAGAAAGGACACTATATTTGTTCTCTATTAAACTATGTGATGTGTGGATTATATTACCTATGGATTTCATTTCAGAATTGTAAGGACAGCATGAGAAATCATTTGTTACTGAATGATATTGGGCCTGCTGGTGTTGATACGCCTTGATCAAACCAGACCTGAAGCTCTTAATTAATACACTGACACCTTACAGTTAAAATTAAAATTAAGTGGACTCTTCCATTTCATGAGCCCATAAATGTATTTTAGAAAGCGAATTTGAGTAGGCATTTCTTTCTCAACTGGGAGTGCCCTGACTCACATAATCATAGGTGGTCTCATTTGATTGCTTTCTGTTTCCATGGTCTTTCTTCTCTCACGGTCAAGGCTGTGAGCTTTGTGACAGCAAAAATTACGTCTCTTCCTGCTTATCTCTTTTCTCACATGTAGCCAGAAGAGTGGGTGTGGCGAGGATTTCTGTTTGTTGACCATTTCCTTCACATTCAAGGTCTGGGTACATCCAGACCATCTATGGTGTGACCCCCGGTGCCAGGGACTGTGCTGAGTGCTCCACAGACAGGAGATCCTGAATACTCACAACAGCCCTGCCACATAAATATTATGGCTCTGGTCTTGCAGACGTGGGACAGGAGCTCTGAGAAAATGCTTGTTCAAAGGCGGTCTGGGCAGGAAGCAAAGCCAAGAGCGAGCCCTGGGTCTGTGGGGCTCTGCATCTGTGTGAGGTAGGCATTGTGCTCCCTGCAGTGGAGGTGCGACCACAGAGGGAGGCATGCAGCGGAGTAACTGGGAGGGTAGGCAAGTCATTTCACCTTTCTGAGCCTCAGTTTCTCCGTCTGCGAAATGGGTTAATGCTAGTAGCTGCAGCGTGGAATGTTGGGAGGATTTACTGAGAAAAATGCGTGTCTATCACTTAGCCCAGCACTTGTGTTTCTAGGACAGAAACAAATGTTCACTTTTCTCCCTCTGTTCCTTCCTGGGGGGAAATTTTACTCAACTGTGGTTCAGAAAATGGCCTTGGAGATGTCACTGAGACCCAGTATATCTAATTCTAAAACGCAAATCATGTGATTAAAAAAAAAAACCACATACAAACACAAAACTGTATCCCCCTACCACCCCCCCGCGGGCAAAGGCATGATAACAATTTCTCCTGGGCACTACCACGTGCAATAAATTACCATCTTTAAGTAGATGATTTTTCCTGGCTTTCGTGTTTTGTTTTTTTCTTGCAAGTTCCTTAGGTCGTTATAATCTGGTACTAAGGTGCAGTTCTGGAATGGTGCACCACAGCAAAGATTCTTGTCCCTGAGGGATAAAGGAGATGGCCCGGCCCACCAGACACTGGCTCCACCCTGGCTTGATGCTGGTATCACAGGCCAGTGAAGCGGCTGCTCCTGCTTCCCACCCAGGTTCGAATCCCGACTCCTCCATTGACTAACTGGGTAAGCTTGGCCACCTGACCACTTCCTGGAGCCGCAGTGTCCCTGCCTGTAAAACGAGAGTCTTCCTGGTGTCTGCCTTTGATCCCTGTGCAGTTCACGTCACCTGCTGTTGGGAACGTGTCAGGCGTCAGGGTGTGTGAGCCAGCAAGAGGCGGGGAGTGGGACGTGCTCACCCCCAAGACTGGGATAGGAAAGGCAGATACAGGCATGATCGGCATTCTGAGACCGCTCCTGGCCCTGTGCCCTGGTGCCGTTCTCCTGTTGCACAGCTCGTCCCCCGCTTCCTGAGCCCTGCGGGACCCTGCAGGTCCCTCACCTTTTGGGTGCCACCAGAACCTCAATAGATGACCTTCCTGTGTCCTGTGGGGGCTCAGGGAGCTTCTCCTGGGTTGTAAGTCTCTAGGCGAATCGGGGGAACAGGTGTCCTTGCTCTGAATGCTCGCTGCTCCGTGTGCCATAGGTGCTCACTAATGTAGTTTCCAAGGTGACTTATCAGGTGCCCAGATGAGTGCTGAGAGCGTTGACTGTGATCGCCACAGTGATGTTCCCATGAGAGCCAATGACTGGGTCCCAGATACCGTGTCAGGCTCTGTCCACGGTAGCAACTCTGGGGCAGGGGCCATGGTGAAAAACTCCTTCCGGCAACAGGAGAAAGCGAAATCCAGGGAAAATCATCCAGCTCATGAGATGGAATCTGATCCAAGTTCCTAACCCCTGCAACTGGCCCGAGCCTCCGAGACGGACCGTGAGGAGTGAAGACAAATAGAATTCTGACTACAGCGTATTTTCACTCAAACACTGACATTCCCACAAGGAAGAACCACCAGCCGGAGACGACTCCTGTTGACATAAGCGGGCGGATCTTCCCAACCCGTAAGGGCGAGCAAACACGGGTATACGGGGTCAAGTACACAAAACACAGAGTTTATTTGTTCTTGTATTATTGTTTATTAATGACTGCATTACTTACCTGTATCACCGCTGTAAACCTGCCTTTCCCCACATCTGTACAACCAGAACAGCCCAAAATAGGATTTATTTATACATGTACCATGCAAATATATTTATATCATGTACTTGTGTTGGGCTGGTCTTGGTCCCTGATGCTTGAGGGGGCATCTCTCTAACGCCCTTGGAAGTTCCCAGGGGACACGAGTATCTTTGTTCACAGAACGGTTGGCTTCAACGGCAGAAACTGGTTTCTCACCGTTCTGGAAGCTGGAAGTCCCAGATAAGGCACCGGAAGGTTTGGTTTCTCTTCATTCTCCTCTGCTTGATTTACAGGTGGCTGTCTTCTTCCTGTGTCCTCACGTGGTCTGTCCTTTGTGCCAAAGTCCCTCTTTTTATAAGGCCACAGGTCAGGTTGGACGAGGGCCCGCCCTGAGGCCCGCATTTACACTTTATTACCTCTGTAAAGGCCTGTCTCCAAATACAGTCACATTCGGAGGTATTGGGGGGTCTGGGCTCCAACATGGATTTCGGGGGCATACAATCTAGCCCATAATATCCTATGTGTCTCTTCATGTGGCTGGTCTAGATTTTTATTTTGCATAAGAAAACTGTGGTATAAGCATGGCACTTCCCTGAGTTCTATGAGTTGTTCTGGTGAATTACCAAACCCGAGGGAGGTGGTGGGAACCCCCACCTTCGTAGCCAGGCAGTTAGAAGTGCAGGTGGCCAGGGCACCCCTGATCTTGTGGCTGGCATCTGGAGTCCAGGTAGTGTTGTTGGCGCTCTGCTCCAAGCCTGGGAGCCTGCCCTGGCTCTGGGTAGTTGGTGTCAGAAACACGCTGCAGTCTGTATTACAATAATGTATCTTTAATGATGTATAGTTTATATTGTTCCCTTGCCTTCATATGCTGTGAGCACTTTCATCCATAAACTGATTGTTTGGATGGAATAAGTTAAGTCAGTGCAGGACAAGGGCCGTCATGGTGGGGAACACAGAGGGGTGGGCTCTCTGGAGGTCATTGCATAAGGAACTGAGATACTTCAAGGCCAGAGAGCGGTCCAGACCCTTTAGAATTGACACTAGGGTCTGAAAGGCTGAGGGTCAAGGGCAGGGGAGGGGCATCCTCAGCAGAGAAAATAGTGTTTGGGAAGCCCCATCTTCCCTTTCTGCTATCATCTCGGTGCTTGAAAGTGGCAACTTCCAAACACAGTTGCTCCATTTCAGAGCCCCACTACGGGAAACCCGGGACGTGCACTCACCCCACAGACTCAGGTGATGCCCCAAAATGCTCGCCCGTGAGGCTGAGATCAGCTAACCCCATTCTCTGAATTGCTCTCCCCAGACAAACGTAAACTGTCCTTCATCTGTGTCTCAGT
>PVIA01007954.1:10267-77311 GCA_004024845.1 Tonatia bakeri
CCACCCACCCACCCATCCATCCATCCACCCACCCATCCACCCACCCATCCATCCATCCACCCACCCAATTTCATCTCATCCCTTCCATCCATCCATCCATCCATCCATCCATCCATCCATCCATCCATCCATATTTAACCATCTTTCCATCCATCCTCTCCATCATTTTACAAATATTCATCAAACACTTACTTCAAGCTCCATCCTAAGCCAGAATAAATTCAGGGCTTGCAGTGCTCACCTCCAAACTAGGGAAGCTGGCCTCCTCCCTGTCTTCCCCTCCACACCTGTCTTCACTTCACTCACTGCCTGTCCCCCTGTCTGTCTCCTGGCTCCTTCCTGCAGAGAGGTCCAGCTTATGTGTGTTAAGGGAAACCCAGCTGAAGGAAGTGCCCCTGCTTTGTTGATGGTGGGACTGCCGGAGGATGAATAGACTCGAACTGTGTGCACCCATGAGTTTAATACAAAGGGGCGAGTGGAGCAGGAGCCCAAGTCTGAGGGTGAGCAGAGAGGTCAGGGCCAGGCTTCACCCTCTTTGCTTGGATGAGTCGGACGGTTTGCTGAGGAACAACCTGAGGCCCGAAGTGTGGAAGGGGAGCAGACACTGCCCCGTGGACAGAGGGAGGGTGGTTTCTCCAGGCAGAAGGAACAGCGTGTGCAAAGGCACAGAGGCATGAAGCAGCATCTTTGGGGTCCATGTACATGCCCACAAAAATCACAAAGCTTTAAAGGAGCAATCAAGAGACCATTCAGTCTAATTGTTCCATTTGATGGATGCAGAGACTGAAGCTCAGAGAAGGAAAGTCAGTTATCCAAGGAGGCATGGACAATTTTCTCATAGAGTTGCCCTGCGCCCCCACCTCCTTGCAGAACCAGCTGGGAGGGCACTATAAACCCTCAAGGTCCTAGACTTAGGCCCAGAAGTGCTGACTGTAGTAACATCAAGACAAGCCTTCAAGGTAAGAACCATTACCATGTTCATTTCATATATGAAGAAACTGAAGCACAGAGAGGTTAAGTAATTTGCTCTAGGCTGCACAGCAGGTGAGCGGTAGAGCTGGGATTCTAACCCAGCCAGAAGTTCCACAGCCCAAGTTCTTAACTTCTGCACTGCACTACCCATCTTACCAACTCATTTAATTTTCAAGGCATGTTTTGCTCACCGTGCAGTAAGATTACAGAGGCACAGAGAAGTTAAGTAATGCCCTTACAATGCACAGCAAATCTGGGATCCAAACCTAGGCCGACTACATTGACAACAAAAGATGCATCAAAACACAACAGGACCGAGAGTATGACCATTACTGGGAAGTGGAGGGGAGAAGAAGCCCTTTCAGTTCCCACCATCCTAAGCGGTGTGGTGGGGGGTGGAACCCGTCCTCCAGTTCCGGTGTAGCCCTTGGTGGTGGCATGTCAATACCGGCGCCCTTTCTCACCCTGCTCCTGATCCCCTCACTAATCACCGTTTGAATTCTGTTCTCCTTGAAAGCAGCAGGTCATTTTGGCAATCAGAAACCCTGCCAGCTGGACTCCGTTCAAGTTCAGTTGCGTCTCCCTGACCGGGCAGAACCCACCCATCCATGATGAAATGCTCCACCAATAGCAGCCGAGGGGATGAGGCCCGCGCAGGAAAAGAGATTGCTAACAGATCGGCTTGCTTGGCCTCCAACTTGGATAATATATGAACAGTGACGTAAAACAAATGGAACCTTGGCTGGGTCATGTCCCGCCCTCCGGGGGGCCTTGCCCCTCTCACCAAGTGCCCTTGGGGCTCTTCCTTCACGACCTGCAGGTCAAGACAAAAACGTAAATTGTATGTATTCACACATTTCTAGAAATATTACCCAACGGTCTTGAAAATATGAATGTCCTGTGACATGTTAACATAATTTTCGTGATTGAGGTGTCGAGTGTAGATCCTGTACATATTCACGTAGAAGCCAACCCGACCTACTGTTTTTAATTTTTCATGTTTCTGGCAAAACACTGACTGAGCTGCTGATGTTTATTTCAGAGGTGGAGATAAATTTCCTTCCACTGGAGAAATGAATGGGCAAGTTTTAAGGTTCAAAAGGGGGGAAATCTTAGAAAATGTCTCTGAACTTTAATAATTACTCTTCCCATTTCTCTCTCTCTCTCACTCTTTTTTGCATCTTGTGATAATTTTAAGAGTTTAAAGATTTGAAAGTGGGTCCGAAGGCCATCCCTCAGACCAGCTTCTCAGAATTGCTGTAACAGGTTCAGCCAGACTCCTTAAAGTTTAAGGCTGAAATAAACATTGGCATTATAAGAGGAAGGGAGGGATCATGAAAACTCATTCAGCTAAGTCAGTCCTGGAGCCTGAGGTTCCGCAGGAGAATGGGGAGGACTTTCCAGTAGATCTGTGGCTCTCAATGCTTTTGGGGTCCCTGGTCTCTTCACAGTTTGCTGGGAGTTCTCTGTACCTTCCCTCCAGAACAGTGGGCCCACAATATAAAAGTGGACACACAACACAGGATATATATTTCAGCTGCATCAGTCAGCGATAGCTGAAGTCATGCTGCATAACAAGTCATCCCTCAACTTGATTTGCTGCCAACAACAAGCACCTATTTTTCTTGCTTATGTGTTTGTGGTCAGATATGTTGATTCCATTTCACATTACGGGTTGGCTGTGCTTGGATCTGGGTTTTGGGACAGTTCAGCTCTGCCTCGTGCATCTGATTCTGAAGGGACAGCAGCTCTTCCCTTGTTGTGTTGGTGGCAGAAGCTGGAGAGACAAGGCACAGTGTGCAAACCCGGTTCAAGGTTCTGTCACAGCCCATCTGTTCACACTCCATTGGGCGAAGTAAGTCACAGGGTCTCGTTCAAAGTCAATGGCGCAGAACAGTCTGCACTGCCTGGAAGGGGTGAGGAGAGGGAGTGAGCGTGTGTGTCGTACAGCACACCAGCATAGCAGGAGGTCACGAACGCTTGGGAAGCTGCTTATGAATCACAGTTAAAGAGCTGGCCTGGCACCTGAGTCTCGTATGGTGGTTTACAAGCCTTAGCCAAGGCAGGGAAATTATTTGGGGAACTTGGTTCAAAATGCAGAGTGGAGACCACCCTCCTCCAGACGTTCAAGTTCAGGGCATCTGGGTGGGGCCCAGGGATCTGCATCTTAAATGACCACACCCTGGGGTGATTCTGATGCTGATGGTCCAGGGTCCATAATCAGAAAACCAGTGACTTAACAGTTCTTAGCGTGTGCTCAGGGCTCAGAAAGAAGGGTTCAAATCCCAGTCCCACCTTCCTTTGACCTTGGTGAGTAGTTTTGCTTTTCAGAGCCTCAATTTTTTCTCTGAAGAATGAAGATAACAGAAACACGTGTTGTAGGGGTGTTAGAAGGATTCAGAGACAAAGTTGACAAAACAACTAGCATCATGCCTGGAACGTGTTTAAACCAATATACGTGCTAGTTTGCTGCTCTGTTTTCATCATCCCCCATCACCACCATCATCATCATCGCCGTCATCATCACTTGGATTCTTCTAGCTCCGAAAGTCTGTGACTCCACAATACTTTTACCCTGTTACTTGTCCGTGAGTCTCATGTCCTCATATTATTAAACTCTTTTCATTCTTCTGCCGAATACCTAAGTTGGGAGACTTTCTGCTTGTGAGCCAGTCCATGTCCAAGTTTAACACCCCACCAGGCGATGTTCTGCACTCCCAGTGGCACGTCAGAGATGAACTTCCTCCAGGTAGAACCAAGTCGACCACGGCCTCTGAGTGCTTCAGGGCTTGGAGTGGCGTCGGACCCATGCAGTGTCTGACCAGCACCGCAGAGGGAAACTGGGAAGGGTATCACACACTGTGAAGCTCGCAGCCCAAACCTTCACGGATCCTCTTCGTCTGACTTCCTCTCTCACCTTTCTTTCCTCCCTGTCTCTGTATCTCTGTGTGTCTCCCTTGCTGATGGTTTCCCTTTCCTCTGCTGTGTTTCCCTTTCTTTCTCATTTCCTCTTCTCCCTTCTCTGTACCCTCCTCATGTTTCCATACGCTCTATCTCCTTGACGTCCTGTGCTCCCACACCACCCCCCACTCAGTGGTGTACGTCTGATGCTGATACCTAGTGGGAGTTTGATAAAGGGGTAGGGAAGGGAGGAATGAATGAAAGAAAGGCTTTCCCCACCTGACACCCAGCTCCCCTTCCTTGAACTCCATCACGCTCCACTGCCAGGCTTCTCCTCCTGGTGAACGAAGCAGTGACTGGCTGAGTGAATAGCAACATCTGCTTCAAAATCAGCCCAGGATCTGATCCAACCCCTTGCCTTTGAATAATGCTGTTTACTGCCCACAGAAGCTGCTCCACATCGGAAGACTTTTGTTCTGGCCTGGGCTGAGTATTCAGCCAAATTTGTAACCACTTTCCCTTTTATCTACCCACCCATTAAACATGCTGTTGCTAACCTCCACACCCCCCCACCCCCGCGACCCGCTAGAGCCTGCACACGCCTTGCTGTCTCCAGTACTTCCCATTGGTTTTTCCCACTTCCCTGGCCTTGGTATTGCTAGTCCTGGGCTCAGCAAACGTTATCTTTAAAGGGCCAGCTAGCAAACAGGCTTTGTGAACTATCAGCCTCTGTGCAGTTTTGCCAACGTGGACGAAAACCTGGAGATGCTCAGCATGGAACCGGCAACTACTGGACTGATGCTGTTGTCTAAAACCGGACTCCCAGATAATGACTTGATCGACCTTTACCGAGCAATTATTATGAGCAGGTTCTGCTTTCTGTAGATATTTAGATTGGCAGGACTGGAAGGATGTTAGAGATCACCTAGAACGGAGATTGAAAACTGGCCGTGTGTTCCCAGGTCTGGTCCATGGAGGATTTTGTTTTTCGCTCATCAGCTGTGTGACTCGGGGCAAGTTCCTGAGCATCTCTGTGCTTCAGCTGTTTCACTGGTGAAGTGGAGCTGGAACTCACATCATAGGAGTGTTATGAGACACACGTGAGCGTGTGCAGTGTTTAAGACAGGACCCGGAATGGCCCGCGTTCGATCGTGTTAACTGGCATGGCTATTGTTTGTGTTATCGTTGATGTTGCTGCTGGTTTTCTTGTAGGTGGCACAGGAGGTCTCTGGTTTCTTAGTCCCGTGCTCCGAACTTATTCACTCCGCCTGCCTCCCCTCCGAAGTCACGCCATTCTCCCGCCCCTGGGGAAGCCCACCCGCCATATTTCACAGGGGATTTGAGGTCTGCATCAGGATGAGAGCCACTGGGCTCAGTCCCCACGGCCAGTCAAGAACAAAACCCGTCTAGATTCCTGGTGTTTACTTCCTAACCGTGGGATGCTCACAGTTCTTCTCGGCTGTGGGCACCCTGCCACCGAGCACCTCCAGCTGAAATCCTCCTCCTGAGTGTTTCCATGCTGGTTACCAAGGAGCCAGGGACGGCTTCTCGCTAAACCCCTTCTGAGCCAAAGACCAAGCGCTGCCAGTGAGGCTCCGGCCACCGCAGTGGGAGAGGAGCTGGAGGCTGTGAATTTCTACCTGCAGGTTCTTCACTGAGCTTAATGGAAAGTAATCGAAGGGGTGGGAAGTCAGGCTATGGGGAAAACTCACGTTGCTCAATGGTATGACCAGAGAGGGTCCAGAGACTCCCTTCCAGAGACAGCCAGGCTTACTCCTGAACCAGTTCTGCCAGGAAGTCATCGAACATCTGCCACCGATTAAAACTCAGCCATGTGAGGTGTGACAGGGCATCCCTGTGGTCCTGGGAAAACCGATAAGCTCAATTCAGTTCAGTCCCAAGTAAGTGGCAGAGGCAGGAGCCGCCTCGACATTATAGAGACCATTAAAAAAATCACTGTTCTGGGCACTCCATTGACCTCATTAAAGGCGTATGGCTTTTATTCAAAATGTTTTTGGTAATGGACCTTACTTATCATTGGTTTCTGCAGGGTTGCTTTTCCAGACCCAGTTGAGAGCTATTTCCTCCTGGGGTGAAGGAGAGGAAGGAAGGTCTTTGGAGGGGCGAACCACTAATGGACCAAGGAGGCACAGTGCCCACAGTGAAGTGCATCTCTCCCCCAGAATTAGCTTATGTGGAACCTTCCGTCCATAGCAATGTCCACATTGGGAGCACAGGGTGTAACCCTCATCAAACACCCTGAGACTGTCCTCTGATTGGTTCATGGTACGTATATCCATCAGCTTAGCCCAGTGGTAAATTTACAGTGTTATTGACCTTCAACGCCCAAGCAGCCTTGTAAACTGACGTTTGGCCAAGGCACTAAATAATGTGGTTGTGAGTTTACGTAATACAAATCCACCAGGAGAGGGGAATGGAGAAAGTGGAGTCCAGGCCAGTTCAGTGTTCACAGTGTGAGCTGGGAAATGCTAAGGGGAGGTCGGAATATCCCAAGATTTTTGATGGGCAGAGAAACAGAACTAGCATCTCTATGACCCAGCACCCCTCTCTCCCTGGGGTGCCTTTCAGAGCTGTGATCCAGCTGTATTTGTGGCTCTGACCACCTCGGGCTTTTTAAATTCAGAGAGGCAAGAGTGGTAGCGGATAGAGGTCATGGAGTTTGGATTCCGTCAGTCCTGGGTTTGAATTTCAGCCCCATCTCCCGCATGCTGGGTGACACTGGGCAAGTTACTGCATCTCTTGGAGCCTCGCGAAGTTTGTCACATGGTTGTAGAAGCTAGAAGAGACAGAGAGATCATCTACGTAAAGTGCCTAGCGTACGGTAGGTGTTCAGTAAATGTTAGCCAGTGAAGTGATCGTAAATGTTTAGCAACTCATCCTTTAAAAAAATAAAAAATAAAAAGAGCTCTGATTTAGCAACTGCAAATTTCCATGAGGTGGATACTTCCAGCATGGCCCATTGCAATTGCAAGCTATCGATAGAATGTCATAGAATTCGGAGTCGGAAAGAATGAACACAAAAGTGGTTCTCATAAAGACGGATAGAAACTGCCTCCCGCACGCCTCCAGTTCCTTCTTTCTACTCACCCCCTTTTTCCTCCCCCTCCCCCCTCCAAAACCCTAAATAGAATCCCAGATGGAAAGTCATCAAGGAACTTATTTGTGCTTAACTCTCCTGTTAAATAGTGAAGGAAACAGAGTCCCTGGGTTCAAGGTCACACAGCAAATTAGTGGCAGAGGTGGGGCTAAGACAGCCTCTTTGCTCCCAGTCCAGGGCACTTTCCACATCACGCTGCTCTTGAGATTTGCTGTGGGGCTGCCCTTCCAGGAAGAACGGCCTCATCCTGAGATTTCTGGGCGATCGCTAAAATCAAGACCTTTCAGCCAGGCCCTCAGCACTCAGCCTTGTTTTGGGATATATTGAATGGGATCACAGTGCAGAGATCCTGCAAGTTTGGACTCTGTTGATAATGACAGTGATCCATTTTCTAGCCTAGGCACACACCCTTCCCCCACTGGATTATTTGTCATCACGAAATGAAGTTTCTAAGTGCCGAAGTCCCCTGGGCTCTGGTGGTCCCTGAAAATGATTGAGCTCCCATTGGTCTGTAGCGGAAACTGACCCGTGCAAGATGAAATAAACCACAGCCAGGCCCTGTCAGCAAGGAACCCACAGGACCACCCCTAAGTGTCGGTCTTGCATGGCCTTCTGGGCCCAGGGACATTCAGACGGTGCTGTCAGAGATGGTTCCCGGGTCCGACGCAAGGTCTTAGGAGTAAGACCATCATTAAAAAAATTCTTGGCTTGCACACCTAATCACCCAGGATACTGTATTCTAGTAAGCAGATGAAGAATATTTACTGGGTGCGCAGATTGGCATAGATTTCTGAGTCAGCAAGAACATAAGGTACGGATTTTGGCCTGGCATAATTCTTATCAAGAATAGTTGTGTCTAAATCAATCAATCTATCACCTACATCTATGTATCTATGAATCAATTTATCATCCGTCTATGAATCTATCTATCTATCTATCTATCTCACTGGCTAGCCATCTTACTTGCTACCTAGATATCACCCTTCTATATTTCTTCATTTGATCAATCAGACATTCATTTGGCATGTTCTATGTGCTGGAAGGAATCACATTTTGTGAATTCAAGCACAGATGATACCTGTGTTTAGGAAACATGTTTGAATGAGAAACAAACTTGTACTTAATAATCAGAGAGATGCAGGTTCAAATCCCATCTCTGCTACTTCATTGCTGCGTGACCTTGGGCAAATGGATAGACCTCTCCAGGCCTCTGTTTTCTTACTTAGAAAGAAGATCGGTCTCTACCCTGTGGGACTGCTATAAAGATCCAATGACATACCGATGACAGCGTGTTTGATATACAGCCTGGTACACAGTAGGTGCCCGTAAGTCTCAGCTTGGATTGGTGGATCAGCTGACCTTGTCTACTCTGCATTCCACTTGGTTTGGGGACTGAAAATACAAATGGGAATAACTGATACATAGATATGTAGATAGATGATAGATTCATTGATTTAGACATAGCTCTTCTTGGCGAAAGTTATGCTGAGGCAGAGACCACATCTTGTATGTGACCCCTGCTCCATGACCTGGGATGGTCTGTTAGATCATCAGAAGTGTTCTAAGGAGCTATTTCTAACTAAGCACCACAGGGGACTAGGGCACTGGGCTAAATCAACCTAAAAAATAAGAGACCCCCCCTTGGGCATTTCCAAGTCTGTTCTCTTATTAGGTGCCCTGCAGAGCTGAGAGGTTGGGAGTATTGTCCTGTTTTACAGATGCAGTAACCACAGGCTCAGCAAGTCAATTGCCCAATGGGCCAGCCCCTGCACACGGCCCAGAAAGGGTCGGACACGACCAAGTCATCCTTGTGAGTGTAGTCCTAATGGCCAAGGTCTCAGCCATGACCAGACACTCCCAGGCCAGTAGGAGAAACAGTGAGGCAGCCTCTGGGTGCAGCCAGGAGTCTCTGGGCACAAGGGACAGAGAGACAGGTAACCAGCAGGACAAACTTGACTCAAGTCCTATGTCTCCGAACCAGGGGGCAGAAGTGATTCTGAGTGGAGCATGATGACCGACTCTGGTCTTTGACTTCAGCCTGGCGCACAGATTAGTGCCTGGGCCCAGGGAAAAGAGGGAACCTGAGGGGGTCTCCACAGAGACCTCTGTGACACATGGGGGCCAGAGCAGCACTGCTGCAGGACCTGCCAGCCACCAGGAGGATGGGCTGTGTCCTCAACTCTGCCACTTTGAGAGATCCGGGATGTCCATGGAGACCAGTAATGGAGACTGGGAACTGAACCCCCTAAGACATGGAGCTCGGTAAAGACAGCAACGCCCACCACTCCATGGGGAACACATGGCCATTTTGTAAGCTCATGTGGAGACAGCCTCGGAGAAGTCACGAGCACTTGGCTGCAGAGGGCATTGTAAGAGCTGAGGTCCTATGATGCCAGAGGCAGGACGAGGCAGTAAAATGTGAGATTTACTTATTCATTGCCATGAATGGGGGCCCTACGGAGACACTGCTGAGGCCTGGGTTGGGCCAGTGCCAGGGTTCATGAGAAAAGGGGACAACCAGCCATGTGTTCTAAAAATCCAGTTCACATTTACAGAGCACCAGCTATACAGAGAGGAACAATACGATCACCATCTATTGGAAGCCAGTGAGAAAACCTAGACTTCTATTCCATGCAATAAAGGCTTTGATGGTAATAGTTGTGATAATCCCTGAATTGATCGGTATGGCCAGCCGTGGCCATGAGATCTCAACAGGTTCAATCAGGGTGAATTTCAGAACTCCTTGCTGGAAGGAAAGCCTGTTCTTTGTTGTTCTAGTTAAAGGATTGCAGCTATGAAGGTGTGGAGCTCTGGGATCATGTTCCTGCTGGGTAGAAAGCTGTTCAAAGACAGACAGAATCAGCAAAGGAAGGCAGAGTTACAAAAAGAAGAAAACTAGAGCAGAGTCCTGGTGATGGCACGAACCCCTGGATCAAGCCATGCCTGAAGCCCACATTCTTGCCTGACTCTCCATTTATATAAACCAATACCTTTTCTTTGGTGCTTATGGGAGTTTGGGTTGTGTTCATTCCCACTTGCAGTGAAAGCATGTATTAACACAGCAAAGAAATAATGGAAAATTTGTGTTCTTAAAGACTCTGAAATACTTGGGTACTAAGTTGAAGAAGTATAACTCTTTCTTTAGTCACAGGGGAGTTCTCAAAATGGGGGTGAATGATCAGATTCTCATATCTTAAAAATCTCACCAGGCCCAGAATGGAGGCTGGGTCAAAGTAAGGCAATAGTAAAAACAGAGGGACAGAAAGGTGGCAGAGGGGAAGGTGGTACAGCTGTCCTAATGATAAAGTGGTGACAGCTAAGAAGGGATATAAATTTTGGGGGAACATAAACGTTCAGTCCATAACACACACCCTGTCGTGTACCCCCACGACAGGAATCTATTGAGCATCTGTTGTGTGTCTTCAACAGTAGGGGTCCAATCCTCTGAGCTTCCTGACCAGGTCCCTGAAGGATCCAAACCATCCCTGCTGCAGAGTGCTCCAAGAAGCCAGGGCGAATGCAGACTCCCAGGCCCCACCCGACACTGTAACTTAGGGTCTCTGGGATCGGACCTGAACATCTTCATTTTAAACCAGTTCTTCTCACCTCCACCTGCCTGTGCAGAGGGTTCTAGTGGCTTCCAAATCTTGAGAACCGCCTAAGTTTCTGCATCTGCTAGAGATGTTGGAGACCTTATTTCTCTCCTTAACACCGATGTTTCTGTACTGACACGAACACTGGAGCTGTCTGATATAACCAGAGCTGAGTGGGGTGTGGGATGTGCCGTTTTCTTTGTGTTTTCCCCCCTCCGGGTTTATTGAGGCATAAATGACAAGTCAAATCGTAAGATATTTAAAGTGTACCTCAAGGTGATTTGACATATGTATACACTGTGAAAGGTTCCTCCCACCCAGTAAATGAACACGTCCATCACCACACACACACACACACACACACATATATATATAGAGAGAGATGTATTTGATGAGAACATTTAAGCTCTCTTACCAAATGTCAATTATACAACGCAGTGTTATGAACTCTAATCACTGTGTTTTACATTAGATCCTCAGACCTTACTCATCTTACAGCTGAAAATTTGTTCCCTTTTACCAGCCTTGCCCTATTTCCCCCACCACCCCCAGCACCAGGCAACCACGTTTTTACTCTGCGTTTCTATGAATCTGACTTTCTTTAGTTGCACCTGTAAGGGACACCAGGCAGTACTTCTCTGGCTCTGTCCGACTTATTTCACTCAGTATAATGCCGTTAAGGGCCATCCGCGTTGTCCTGGAAGGCAGGGTTTCCTTCTTTCGCATGGCTGAGGAACATTCCCTTGGGTGTAGTCCACAACGCCCCCCCACCACCACAACCACCCCCCCATCTTCTTTGTCCCTGCCTCTGCTAGTGAGCGCTTAGGTTGTTTCCGAGTCTTGGCTTCTGTCAACAATGCTGCGATGCATGTGGGAGGGCAGCTATCACCTCTGGGTCTTGTTTTCATTTCCAGAATATGTCTTCCGCACACAGCGGTGTTTGGGGCATGGATTTCATGAGCGACTATTTCAGCCAGGGGAGGAAAGAAGAGAAACGGGGAATGTAATCTAGGTAGACCAGGATTTTTATAAATTAGGTTTCTGTTTGAAAAGGAAGGGACAGAGACATTGCTTCACTGAAAACTAAAGGTTTTAAATTTTTTTATTTATTGATTTTAGAGAGAGTGAGAAAGAGAGATATCAATTTGTTGTTCTGCTTATTTATGCATTCATTGGTTGATTCTTATATGTGCCCTGACTGGGGATTGAACTCACAACATTGGTGTATCTGGGATGATGCTTCAACCCACTGAGCTACCTGGCCAGGGCCTAGAGGTTGTTTGCAATCAAATATGTGACTCCAGGTGTCTTCCAATTCCGTGACCACTGACTGTTCCCTCCTGAAGGGGGTGCTCCTTGTCTGTGAAGCAGGTTGACACTAGTCTTCTGGAAGGAACTGCTTAATAGCAACATTAGTAATTATTGTTAATAATGCAGCATTAATATTTTAATACCTCCAGTGCTGCCATCACTTTTCAACTATTTGGCCCCCATTTCCCTTTAAAAATTTTATTTTTTATAATAATAGTGTTATACAAATGCCAAGTTCAGATTTCAGTGTCCCTTGGATTGCATTGTTTGTGGCTCTATAAATTCTTGCCAAAGAAAAAGCAGATGTGCAGGAAAAGTAACCTTTAGATTTTGTCACTCGAACCGTGGAGAATGTCACACTTTGTAGTGACAGACTCCACGTAGCTGGCAAGGACCAAGCAAAAGCCAAGGTCAATGACTTGCCATCGTCACCTCACCTTCACCCCATTTATGGAGCACTTCCTGCATGCCAGGCGCTGGACCAAGCATTGCACATATATCATCAGGCCTTCAGCCCCGATGGCCACTCCATGCTGTGTGGGCGCCTATGCCTCCCATGTTGCAGATGAGGAAGCCAAGCCTCGAAAGGTTAAGTAAGTTCTCCAAGGTCCAGAGCAAGCATGTGGCAGAACCGCTGTATGCAGTCAGGCTGTCCAGCCCCACAGTCCGAGTTCCTAACCATTGTGCATTCCTGCCTGACAAAAGGAGCAGGGATGACAAGGTGGGTGGGTACATGTTGGTAAGAGCATGCACAAGGCCAAGGTTGCTTCCAAACAAAGTTCAAATCCATGAGCAGCTTTTTGGTAGTGTTTGGAGCCCTTGATGAAATATATCCAACAGAGAAAAGTTGTGGACACATCTATGCTCACTGGAGAAGCAGCAGAGTAATGGAATACAGTGGTAGAGGGTCAAAGGCCAAGTGAAAGGCACTCTTTAAATCTCAAAAGAAAATCTTGTCCAGGGAGACATCGTTAATCTCTGAGCAGCAACCTCACATCTGCTCCCTGCAGGTGTTGGCGTGTGATTTTTAAGGATATTGACTCCACCCCAATGTCTGGTAGTCACATAATTTAGGGAAGAGGGACTCTATTTCCAGCTCCAGAGGTAAGCCCCTCCCCACAGCTGGCCTAAACCAATCAGAAAATGCCATTCTCTGGAATGACGGCTGCCAGAGAGTGGGACGGGGAGGGAAATGGGAAATGATGGTCAAATGGTACAAACTTTCAGTTATAAAGTGAACAAGTTCCAGGAATCTAAGGGACAGCATGGTGACTATAGTTAATAGTACTGTATTTCATGTGTGAAAGATAAGATGAGAGTAAAACTTTGACGTTTTCACCATAACAACAAAGTGGTAATTACGTGAGGTGAAGGTGTGTTAACTAGTCTTATTGTGATAAACATTTCACAATACATACGTGTACCAAATCATCACATTGTACACATTAAGCTTACACAATGTTGTATGTCAATGATATCTCCATAAAGTTGGGGGAAAAGAAAGAAGGAAAGTTCTACTATTGCACATGGTGGTTTCAGAGAAGGGCACCCAACCCCACGTTAAATGAGTTCTCTTGGCCATGATTATTGGTTCAGATGTGGGCATGTGACCCAAGCTTGGTGCAGTTCGACTGAAACAGAATTTTGGTGGGTGATTGAGATAAAGAAGCCCTTTCTTTCCTCCAAGGAGATGAGATGTATGGAACCGATCCAGCCATTTTGTCACTACAATACAAGTAAGTCCAAAAATGAAACCATTGCGTGGAAGAAGGCAGAATAAGACAATTGCACAAAATGAAGTCAGCAGCCTGATCAAGCTGTTCCTGAAACTGGTGTTGACCAAGTTTCATTGATACGAATAGACAAATTCCTGTTATGATCCACATCACTTCAAGCTGGGGTTCTGTTCCTTGCAATGAAAAGCATTCTAACTGGTATAATGGTCATTATGTTTATAGTTTAAATATAACCGAGTCCTAATGGAGACCTCTGTCCTCATTGTGTGCCCACCTTAAAGCTACCTTAGCACTTAGGTTTAATCTTAAAACAAACAAACAAAAAACCCAAGGGCTAACTGCACACTCTGTTATGAAAAATAAGTCTTTTACTGAAAGTGCTATGGGAACTCTGGGAAGGGAATTTACATGGTATAAGAAAAAGGAAAAACTTAAGATTTTCTGTCCCCCCCCACCCATAGGACCTCAATGCTGACACCCATCTCATCTTTCCTCTTCTTCCTCTCCCTACAGCTTCTAATGTCTTTTTAGTGACTCCCCTTTAGTAATTCCAGGGAGGTGAAATCCACGGGACAGGCGACTCTTCAACAGGGTGCTGTAGGATGCGTAGGAGTTGGTTAGGTAGAGATATGTGGGAAGGACACTCCAGATAGCGAAACGATGCGAGCAAAGGCAGAGAGGAACAACAATGCATGACACGCTCTGAGAACATGAGGCGGGAAAAGCAGAGAGGCGGTTCCCTGGACCAGCAAAGCATGAGGTTGGGACAAGATCGCAGGTGCTAATACCGTGCTAAGGGTTTGGGATTTTGTTCCTCGATGGATGGGAAGCCATCGGCAATTTGTAAGCAAGGGTGGAAGGCCAGCAGGTGTGTGATTTCCTAGAAAGATCATTTTGGTGGTTCTGTTGAGGTGGAAAGACTGGGGGCGGGGGCCTAGGCATCTGCTCTCATCCGTCATGAAAGATGCTGGCAGAGGCACGGGGTGAGGCAGAAAAGAGGTCTCCAAGGCTGGATCCCCGAGCGCCTGAGCCGTGGGACCAATAGGATAGAGAGACAACTAGCGGTGAGGCAAGAGAGAGGACAGCACTCGACCACGAGGTCAAGGATGCAAGCCCGGGTTGTGCCAGTCCTCCAGGACAACGTGCAAGTTCACTCTTCGAGGCTTAGCACACTCTGTGTGTGTATCTGCAGAAGGAAGTTACAAACACAGCTGATTTCGTGTTGGCACATTCACTAGAAAAGCATTAAGGGGGAAAAAATCCCAAAGAGAGAATAAAGATGTTCTGAAAAGCATTCTTTGTCTTAAAAGGAAGCTGCATGCAAATGGAAAAACCTCGACGGGGAGTCAATTTCGGCTAGGGCGGCATGGTGTCCTCGTGCAGGCCGGGAGGCGGGGCTTCGACACCAGACGGACGTGGACAGACAGGCCCTTGTTCAGGAAAACAAAAGTGGTTCCAAGGAGCAGGCGGCACATCTTCCCGTTTTCCTTTCATAGGAAAAAGAGCGACTCCATCATTTACCATAGGCTGAACGACCCCCAGCATTACTTCTGTCCTTCAGAAGAGGTACTCCGGAGCTTTTTCAGATACCAAAATGCAGCCTGAAAAGAGCGGATGACACAGTTAAAAAACCACTCATCTCTGAAAATATCTTGTTTTGTAGATTTGACTTGGGAATCGTGTACCTTTATAACTATGACGAGTCAAAATGAGAATGAAAAGTTACTTTAAAAATCAAGAGCAAAATGAAACAAACGAACCCAACGGTGCGTTGATGTGGTGCCTTACCACACCCAAGTGAGTCTGAAACTCAGCAAGTCAGAGGGGAACACCCCCAAGAAAAAAGAAGTAAAAAACAACAGACAAGAACAACCAAGACAACTGAAACCATTCTCGTCAATCATATTATTAGTAGTCATGCCTTTGGCACCATAACTTCAATGCTATTTTATGTACATTCTTATAGTAGTACATTATTGTATTAATGTATAAAGTAAATACACTCTTATATTAATGTTAAGAACCAAGATTTTCAGCCAAAGAGAAAAGATATGAAAACACAAAATCAGCCAAGTGAACATACCCTTGGAACCCTACACTTGAACTGCTAGTGGTAGGGACTCATGATAATTTCTTTGAAAAGAGGTCCGTCCTTCCCAGCTTTGGTCGCTGTAACAACCTAGAAACAACGACCGACCCAGGAATAATGGGGCAGACTGGGGCCTCTATGGGCAATCTCCTGATGAAAGGAACCAGGGCTCCTTGGAGAAGTGGCTGGTTTCAGAACAGGGGCAAGAAAGGTGTAAGATGATCATGGGACACTTGTTCCTGGAAAGCAAGGAGACCATCCCTCCAAGACGATGGCATTTATGTCGAAAGGACTCATACCAATTCACTGACTCCCTCCGGCTGACGATGGGGTGGACCCAACGATGGAGACATCGCTGAGAGTCTAAAAGCATAACACCTGCAATGCACTGTTACGCCAAATACATTAAAGTCCACAAGCTCGTAATGATACTAAAAATAATACAAAACAAACAAACAAACCCCCCAAAGCTCATGGGCTCCCTTTGCAGGAGGTTAAAGAACCAAATCATTTTTCTGAAAATTGGTAAATAAAAGAATTAAGCAGTTGTCTTACCTTTCCTGTGAGAACTGCATCTTAGTGTGATCACGTAGTCAATACAGAAAAGCTTGTTCTGTGAAAGTGGGACCACTAATTAAGGAGGAGTAACAGGATGAGAATAGCACCGTTTTGCAAAAGCCTCAAGCGATCAGTGAATGGATCACAGCCCCCCACCCCAAGACCACCAGGCATCCTGCGCCTTTTGATGGAATAACTCAGCTACCCAGGAAATATTCTTGCCCCAAACTCTAACCTGATTCAGATCAAAAGTCTCGGTGCAACAACCGATTTACAGGAAACACAAAGGGCTGAGAAACATGTTAAAAGGTACCACAGAGATACAGTGAACAAAATCCCTATTGTGAGAAACCCTACTGAGCTCATGACCCAGTTTTTTTTTTTCAATAAACAAATTGCAAGGAAAATAAGAGAGAGAGACATACACTACAGATCAAGGAAACTAAAGATGCATACCAGTGAAATGCAAATGTGTGGACCTTGTTTAAATCCTCACTCAAATTTGCTGTTAAAAAAAAATGTGTAGGCCAGAGATACAAGCAGGGAAATTTGAACACTAACTGGGTTTTTGATAATATTAATGAATGATGGCTAATTGTTTGTGAGTAATACTGATAATGTGGTTATATATTTTAAAAGAGAGTCCCTCTCTTGTAAAGATTCACACTGAAATGTACATGTATAGAATAATATAATACCTGGAATTTGCTTCAGATAATCCAGAGTCAGGAGGGCCAGAAGTAGGTATAGATAAAACAAGAATGACCATGAACAGCCCTGGCCGGTGTGGCTCAGTGGATTGAGTGCCAGCCTGTGAATCAAAAGGTTGCTGGTTCGATTCCCAGTCAGGGCACATGCCTGGGTTGTGGGCCAGGTCCCCAGCAGGGGGCATGCGAGAGGCAGCCACACATTGATGTTTCTCTCTCTCTCTTTCTCCCTCCCTTCCCCTCTGTCTAAAAATAAATAAATAAAATTTTAGAAGAAAATTAAAAAGAAAGACCATGAAGGATGGTGGCTGGATCTCCAGGATGGGTAGATGGAAGTACTATTTTTTCTGCTTTTGTATATATTTGAAGTTTTCTGTAATAAAACACTTAGGCATAAGAAACACCAACACGGCAGTTCTCTGGTTTAGTGACGTGTCCCAGGACAGACATATCAGGAGCCTTCTTAAACTCAGACACCGCAGCTGCACGGCTATTTCACACTCAGCAGCGGTGATCTTTCCCTCTTGGGAAGTGAGGACTTGGACCCGGACCTAATTTGAATGGGCTGATATTATTTGAATAGCAGTCAACACGGGTTTGTACCTGAGACCTTTATGCTCAGCTGTCTATAAATCTTCTGTCTTGTATTTCTTGTCTGCAATTCAACCTATTGAAAACCGAGTTCACCAACTCCTTCTCAAATAAACACAGAGATCTATCCTTCCCCCAGAGACCCTGTCGAAGAGAATAGCACGCCAGTCACCCTGTTTCCTGGGGAGAAATCTGGAGTAAACTCTATCATTTCCTTTTTCTTAGTTCCCTCCACTGCAGCTCCCATGACCCAGCCCACCCTATTGATCTTTTCTCCAAGTGCCTTTTGAATGACCTTCGCCCAGTCCATGTCACTGTCATATTTATACTGGGCGCCTGCAATAGCCTTCCTATTGACTCCTTAGAACTTAAATTTTTCCGTGGCTCCCTATGATTTCAGAACAAAACTCAAACTCCTTACCTTGGGTTGCTCTGCATCTCCGGCAATGACATACCTGACGTATAATAGACGCTCAATAAACAGATTCGACGGTGGGTTTCTGAGAGGTACTCCCATCTAAAAGGGTCTCTCTCACCAAGCTGCCCTTGTGTCTAAGCCCAATACTAGCTCTTCGTTTCTGACCCCGGCCTTTAGTTCCAGGTGTCCAGTTTGAAATGGTTGCAATAGGGAAAAAATAAAGGCGATGGAAACTCAAACCTTATGCTTAGGTCTGAGGGCTGCTACCTACCAGCCGGGTGACTCAGTTAAGCTCTTTGTTTTCCCCTTTGCAAACTGAGGGCAATAAAACTATTTTGTTAATTATCACCTGAGGATACACATATTGAAGAGAGAGAGAGAAAGAGAGAGAGAGAGAGGGAGAGGGAGACATTAATTGGTTGCCTCCCATATGTGCCCCGACCAGGGATCAAACCCGCAACCTAGGTGTGTGCCCTGAATGGGGGTGGAACCCTCAACTTTTCAGTAAATGAAATGATGCTCCAACCAATTGAGCCACCCGGCCAGGGCAAAACTAATTTCGTAAAGGGATGGTGGGGGTCATTTCTATGAGGTGTCTGCTTCATTTAACTGTTTAGCATATAATGGCTACTCTGTGAATACTTTAGATGATTAAGAACTATAAGGAAAAGGGAAATAAATAAGAAACAGAAGTATTCAATGAAGATACTGTGGCAGAAACTCTTAAGCAGCCCAAGATATAAATTTTCTGTGTACAATCACCTCTTCTTCCCCTCTGGGAGTCTGTCCCAGAGACAGACTCCCAGTGCTTAAACTAAGCACTGATTAGTTTTCCTGGAAGGGCCACTTTGCTTCCATGGAGTCAACATAAAACATAAAAGGAGAAACATGGCGCTCCCCCAAATATTTCTGTCATACTCCCGTACTAGGGTCAGCTACTGCTATGATAATGGTGCGTAGCAACCCCCAAACCTGAGTGGCTTACAACAAACAGCATTTATGTCTCTCTCTCCCGAGGGTCTGGATATCAGTCAAGGTTCCCTGGGCTGGGACGCAGGGCCGTTCTCTGTGTCTGTCTCACTGGGACTGGGATGAAGGAGCAGTGGCCACCTGGAGCTCGGCCAGGTCACAGCACTCAAGTATATTTAAAGCCTCTGCTTGCGTCACCTCTGCTCACAGGCCATCGGCCAAAGCAAATCGCAGGTCATGCCTCGGTGGAGTCAGGGAGTCCATGCTTTTATTCTGAAGTGAAGGCAGGAAGCTAGGGAGGGAAGAAAGAGTCGTGAGCAAACAACCCTATCTACCACTCCAGCAAAACTTCGTACATTCGGACACTTATCTCGACGGTTATCAAAACCATTTTATTTTTAGCACGGGCAACCTATTGGGGGCAATGATTTCCTTATTAATTATCAGTTAGGAAAGTCAAATTTCCCTGGTTTATTTTTCCTACTGAAAAGCAGAAGTTTATTACTTCTGGCCAATTCACCACGCTAAAGTAAGATATAATTAATATGAATAAGAGGGAAAACGGAGTGGCATGTTAGAACTCTCTCCTCACAGTCTGTCTGCAGATCTAAATCTATTCTCGGATAGAAAGTTTATTTAAGAAATGATAGAACCTAATTTGAAAAGATATATGCACCCCTGTATTCACTGCAGCATTCCTAGTAATAGACAAGATATGCCAAGACATGGAAGCAACTTAGATATACGTCAATAGGTGAATGAATAAAGAAGACGTGAGGTATATATATATTATATATTATATAATGTAAAATATATGATGAAATATTACTCAGCCATAAAAAAGAATAAAATCTTGCCATTTGCAATAACATGGCTGAACCTAGAGGGTATTGTGCTATACGAAATAAGTCAAACAGAGGCCCTGGCTGGTGTAGCTCAGTGGACTGAGCACAGGCCTGTGAACCAAGCATCACCGGTTTGATTCCCAGTCAGGGCACATGCCTGGGTTGCAGGCCATATCCCCAAGAGGGGGTGTGCTAGAGGCAACCACACATTGATGTTTCACTCCCTCTCTTTCTCCCTCCCTTCCCCATCTCTAAAATAAATAAATAAAATCTTAAAAAAAAAGAAAGAAGTCAAACAGAGAAAGACAAGTACCATATGATTTCACTTATAGTCTGTGGAATCTAAAAAAACAAAACAAAACAAAGCAATAAACAAAACAAAACAGAAACAGACCCATAGATAGAATAAGCTGACAGTTGCCAAAGGTCGGGGATGGTGAGAATAGAGTAACAAAAAAAAGTTAAGCAGCCCTGGCTGGTGTGTGGCTCAGTGGTTGAGTGCCAGCCTGAAAATCAAAAGGTTGCTAGTTCGATTCCCAGTGAGGGCACATGCCTGGGTTGTGGGCCAGGTCCCCAGTAGGGGGTGTGTGAGAGGCAACCACTCACTGATGTTTCTCTCTTTCTCTTTCTCCCTCCCTTCTCCTCTCTAAAAAATAAATAACTAAAATATTTTTTAAAAAATTAAGCAAGTTAAAAAAAAAACAAGTAATACTGGAAAACAGTTCATTTAAAAAAAAAAAATAGAACCGGGGGCATCCCTTGAGGATAAAGACGGAAGTTTAAGCATAGATTTTTAACACATTGCTTCACATTTACATTGTGCGACCCTGGGAAAGTCACTTAACTTCCCGGCATTTCAACTTCCTCATTTATGAAATATGATTACCATAGTTTCATTCTCACAGGACGGGGCAAAGATGTAAAGGTCACATACCTAAGTCACAGGACATATGGCACACAATTATGGTGATCGTCATCATTACTTATTAAATGATTTATTTTGTTACTCATCTCAAAGTATTCTCAATGGATTTCACACGATTACTTTCATAACCAAGTAAAAAAATTAGTCAGGAAATGTAAAATGGTAAATGATATTGAAATAACTAATCTTCAGACACCACTTTTAGTTCTAAGATTTGGAACATATGAGGCCCAGTGTGAATTCCTAACGCTTCAAGTGTTTACCGTAATCTATACATAAAAACATGTCTATGTTGATAACGGAAGAGAGTTTAAATATTTGGAGGCTTTAGGCAAAAGTACTATGAACGTTCCACAGAGGAATTACAGACCTTCCCACACACAAGCAAAAGCCTGCCATGGGTCCCTGTGTTTCTTCACACGCTCTCCAAGGTGCTCTGTGACCCGACCCCTGTCAGTGTCTCTGAACTCATCAGCGGCACTCCCGCCCATCACCTTCCACTCACTGAACTTTCAATTCTCAAGCCTGTTCCTGCCCCAGGACCCTTGCACTTGCTATTCCCTTTGCCTACAGTGCTCTTCTCCTGCTCCTCCTCTTTCCAGCATCTACGCAGATTCCCATTCCTCTTCAGAGAGACCTCCCCTGGCCACACCAGCCAAAGGGAGCCCCTCTCCGGCACTCCTCCGGAGTCGCCGTGTGGTTCTTCACAGCCCTGTTCACAGTCTTGCAGTACCTGGCGCATCTAGTCACCTGCTATCTCTGTCTCCTGTTAGAACGAGAGTCCTCTGAGGGCAGGGCCCTGGCCCGGGCCGGTGTCCCCATGTCTCCAGCACTTGGCACAGGGCCTGACACAGGCTGGCAAAATGGTCAGAACCTTAGGAACCAAGTGGAGGCAGCCATGTCCTTTGGCGAGGGGTGGGAAATGGAAGGGACTCGCGAAGTGGTCGCGAGGAGAGCAGGATGAGGGGTTTGCAGGAGGAAAGGCGATGTGGGAGGGGCTGGGGCCGGCTGCTGCTTGGGAACTGTGGCTCAAGCGTATTCACAGAGTATTCATTCTTTCATGTTTCCATGGTTGCACTGCTATTCTTTTTTCAAATAATTTTTTATTTTCAATTACAGTTGACGTTTAATATTCTATTAGTTTTAAGTGTATAACCCAGTGATTAGGCCTTTCTAAAAAATATTTTATTTACTTATTTTTAGAGAGAGGGGAAGGGAAGGACAGAGAGAAGGAGAGAAACACTGATGTGAAAGAGAAACATCAATCGGCTGCCTCTCGTGCCCTCGTCCAGGGACCAAACCCGGAACCCGGACAGGTGACCTGACCGGGAATCGAACCGGTGGTCTTTCACTCTGTGGGAAAGCACCCAACCAACTGGGCCACACCAGTCAGGGCTGATCAGACATTCACAAACCTTATGGAGTGATCACCCCAATAAATCTAGTACCCACCCCACCATTTATAGTTATTACAATATTATTTCTAAAAGGAACGAGTGTGTGTGCGTGAGACATACAGAGAAAGAGAAAAAGATGAAGAGAGACAAGAGAAGCCCCGCCCCCGCCCAAGAAATAGAACTGACACAGAAGCTTCGGCGCGCTCATCCCTGAACTGCTGCCCGGTACTCCCGGGTCTGCGCTCTCTCCGGGGTCCGCGCTCTCTCCGGGGTCCGCGCTCTCTCCGAGCCGCTGTTGTTTGCAGGAGCGGCTCCTCCAAGTCGCGGTCCCCGAGGACCCACTTGGGTGAAGCAAAGGGCACCAGAGCTATGGCAGTCCAGCATTATCATTTCTTTCTACTTCCCTGTTACGAGCTGGGAATTAAGACAGTTCCCTTAATTTCAGAAGAAATGAAAATGATTTTTCTTTGGGCTATTGGGTAATTCCACACCCCTCCCCGCCCCTTGCAGCCCGCTCAGGTCCACATGCCCTTATTTCAGGGGAACCTTCTCTTTTCTTGCATGTAAATCTCAAAGCAGAAATTCAAAAGAATGACGCTCAAGGCAGCTGTATTTTTTTTAATCAAAACCAAAATATATACTCCAAACCCACCTTTCTCTTCCTTATTTTTCTTTCTTTTCCTGTCAGAGAAAGAAAAAAAGGTAGGTGTTTCTTTTAGGGCTTAATTCTCAGAAAGATAATGTCATACTGAGGCAGAGGCTCAGAAAACTGCTCTAGAAATCGGTGTGCAAACACCCTGTTCTTAATGAACTGAAAGAAGGGTGACTGTGGACCCTGGCTGGGTAGCTCAACTGGTTAGAACATTGTCCCAATACCTCAAGGTTGAGGGTTCAATCCCCAGTCAGGGCACATACAAAAATCATCCAATGAATGCATCCATAAGTGGGAAAATAAACTGATGTTTCTCTCTCTCTAAAATAAAATAAAAAATAAAAAAATAAAAGAATAGAGTGAATGAAGAAATGGAGCTGAAATAGCAGTGGTCCGATGGTAAGGGAGACCAGAGTGTTCATTTTCTTTCATTTTTTCAATGTCCTTTATTTTTAACATTTTCTTTTTTTTTTAGTAGTTAAAGGGACTTTATTAGATTTGTAGATAAATTTTAGTTTTAACATCTAAAATATGCTCTTTCAATATAAAAATAGTGAATCTATACTTTTTTTCCCCCAATTTTATTTTAATGATTGTTCAAATTTTTAACATTTTCTCCTGTGGCCAATGAACCTGCCTCTATGAACTTGGTCCCTGGTGCTGTCATGTTGCTATTGTTTAAAATGTCCCCTCTTGTCTGTCACCTCAGGACTACTCATCCATTATTTCTAGTTCGTTTTGTTGATCTGACCCCTATTGTCGCTTTTTAGGGAGCTCTTAAGTCCTGGATCGTGGATGGAAAGGGAGGTGACCCTCTACGTTTCATGAAGAAGCCATGGCCCAGAGATGGTCAATATTTGCTCCACGAGTGATTGATCACCTTTCACACCATGATTAAAGTTTAACTTTCATTGACCAACTGCTCCATCCATAGAGATAAAAATAAATACTTGGGGCCACTTATGACGGTCCTTTCACTGGATTCCCCACAGTCTCTCTGGCTTCCCCCCAGTCCATTCTCTTCACAGCACTGTGGTGTGAAAACGACAACGTGGCCGTGCCACGCGCCTGTGTAACACATTCGATGGCTCCCTAGTGCCCTCGGGTTTCAGCCCATGGTCCTTCTCTAAGCTGTAAGGTCCTGCAGGGTCTGGATGCTCACTGGTAACTCCAGCTCCATCTCACACCTGCTGTCTTTGAAGTTGGGGGTCGGGGAGCGGAGCCTGGGGGTGTCACTGAGGGGCAGTCACAGAAGCAGAACCACATGGCATTGTGGACTAAGGACTGTGTTATACGAATCAGAACATACCCGTTTGTGCAAGAAGGTGGGGGAAAGGTCCACAGCGGGGAGCTGAGGACAAAGAGGGTTCACTAACAAGTGCTGGTGCGAGTAGAGGAGGAGCCAGAGTTCGGGAAACCTGGAAGCTTGGCGCGTCCAGCTGATACCGGGGCCTGTGAAAGGGGCTGATGTGGAAATCCACAGAAGTTCACGGCTGCCGCCTGTGTGAGTTCACAGCTCGGTGTCTAGAGGTGAACTTGACATCACTATTGCCCAGCAGAGCCAGGGAGAGGTGGATACGCTGCAGGAAAGAGAACAGACCGGGAGCTGCCTCTGCATCTGTCAGCCTCCCCCTGCTCCTCACCAAGGACGACCTTCACAGTGTGATGGCTGCTTTTCCCTGGAGTCTCCCTGGGCCCTCGCTACGTCACCTTTGGGAACTCGAACCCACAACCATGGAGAGAAAGGCGATCTGGGAAACCTGGTCGCCTGGAGTGGGATGGAGTGAAGAATAAGGAAGACATGACTCTGGTACCCAGGGAACACGGAGGAGGGGCAGAGAGGTCCCAGGCGGCACGTGGGCAGTTTTGCTGCGTGATGTGTGGTGTAATTCCCTCCACTGTATCTGCACCAAATCTTCAGTGGAATCCACACCCCCAGGCCATGCGTTCAAGTTGGCTTTGCTACTTTCCTTTCCCTCCCTCCTCCCGTCTTCTCCTTCCCTTCTTTCTTATAGATGTCTTGAGTCAGATTTGAAGTTGGCCTAGAAACAGCAAAAACTGCGAAGGTAGTTCAAGTACATGTAGTTTCCACCTTATTAAAAGAGGACATGAGTTTCCAACGTTGAGAAATCACCATGTAGCGTCTCTCCTTTTACTTTTAAATCTCGTTCCGATAAGCAACACCCGCATATTGGAAATCAAGAAGTATAAAAACGCAAAGAGCAAAGGTTATGTCTCCTCCACTGCCTCCCAGCTCCACTTACTCCTTGTGTCATTATCAAAACCGTGGAAGCCCAGAGAGGTTAAGTGCCTTGTCCCAAATCACACAGCACTCATTTTGGCCTTGTATAGGAGCCTCTTACGGGTGTCCCATCTCTTAAAAGGCCACGCTCTCAAAGCCGATTCTCTGAAGTGTTGATTGTCTGACACGAGAAGTCTGAGAGCCTCTTCACCTAAAACAATTTGCACCGGTCATTGTGGTCGCAGTTTTCCATTTTCCATTAAAGCAGGCAGAGCAAGGGCGATCATCAGGGACCACACAGGCAGAGCTTTCTTTTGGGTGGCTGTATCTTGGTGGGAGCAGCCACGATTCAGGGAGGGGCCTCTATTTTAGGGACTCAGTTTTATCATGTATTTATTTTTATTTTTATTTTTTAATTTAAGAAAGAGAGAAAGAGAGAGAGACGAGTTCTTCCACTTATTGATGCATTCACTGGTTGATTATTATATGTGCCCTGATTGCGGGTTGTGGGAACCTGCAACCTTGGTGTATCAGGGTGACGCTCTAACTAACCGAGTTACCTGGCCAGAGCTAGGGCCTCAACTTTAGAGTTCACCTGAGTCAAATCAACTGATTGGTTTATCCTGGCAATGACCAGAATGCTTGTGGACTTTCAAAGTCTGTGATCATGGCCCACAGTAAGAAGTTCATTGTTTAAAGCAGCCCAGCACCTGCCAGTGTGCACACACTTGCACCTCAGGGACAAACATCTCACAAAACGAGACTTAAAACTACCTGTGTGGCTCACTGTCTGATGATTTTTATTCCAGTCTATTTTACTTCATTATTTTTCAATGCTGCCTGCATGCGTCTGAATGTATTTCATGACCTACTAATTGGCCTTGAGTGGCAGTTAAACAATGCTGATCTGGGGGATTTCTTCTTGTAACCAAATCTCAGAAGTTCTCAAAATTAATCACAAGAAAGTCCCTTGTTATCTCAAATTAGAGTTGAGAGCATCACAGCATCTAGAGGTCAAGTTCAGCAAGGCTGCTGTAGGTCTGCCTGGCTTACTTCTGCTCCACTGGGAGGGACACTTCCCTAGTGACCATCACACTCATGTTTGCCGAGGAGCAATTGTCACTCCCATTCGCGGAGTGCTTACAGTGTGCGAAGCGATGGAAAGTTAAAAAAATAAGTAAATAAAAGAGGTCTGATGATACAGTGGAGACAATTACATGGGTCTAAGTGAGGGAGAGCAGACCTCTGCCACGGGCCCCGCCCAGAGACGAGAATAATGGAAACTGCGCTGTTTCAACGCCTGCTGGCATCAGGGAGAGTGGAAAACACCTACCCCTGACATTACTGTGGTCATAGAGCGTGACCCAGTCTGCACACCCTCAGAAGAAAAGCAGCACCAGGGCTTTTACTGGGAAGGGCTGCTCAGGTTCTAAATGTGGGGACTCAGCACACCAAGTCTCCCTGGCGTTACCGTCACAAGGTCAGGAGAAGCAGCAGGCACGCAGACCTCAGGGGGGCCCGGTGGGATGTTGCGGGCAGGGGCCTCCCCAGCAGGAAGAGGGAGAGCAGAGGGGCAGATGTTTTTGTGTCCTGCACGTGAGAACTCCAGGCAGCATGGGGGGCATGCATCTCTGTCGGCCTCTGATCAAGTTCACGTAGATAGTAAAGCTTCTAGGAGCTACAGACAACCTCTGGCAAATAGTCAGCAAGAATCGGAGGTTCTAAATCCAACACACCACGAGGGACTAAATGTTGGCAGTACCCCCATAATCTTGGAAGCAGACCCTTCCCCAGTCGAGCCTCAGTTGAGAGTGCAGCCCTGTGAGACCCCGAACAGAGGACCCCATCCAGCCATACTCACACTCCCAACCGATGGGATCTTTGAGATGCTAAATCTGTGTTGTGTTAAGCTGCTACGTTTGCAGTCATGTTTATTACACAACAATAACTAATAAAAAGGCCTTGCAGCCATGTTTATTATAAAACAATAATGAATACCAAAGCCTTTTCTCTGCATGGAGATGCAGAATGCAGTCAGGATATCTGGTCTAACCAGGCAACTGGTCTCGCCCTATCCAAGTGCTGGTCACAGACAACCACACCACTTCTAGATGGGCGAACCCGCCCATGGAGCTGCTTAAATCCTGGAACTCCTGACCGGCAGACGAAGGCTGTGGGGGCCAAGCACCCCGTGATGTCCGGACTATACCCCCACAGTCTTGGGAAACCACGTTCTCCCTTGCACATTTGTTGGGTTCTCAGTAGTGATCAGAGCAGTCCCGAGGATTCCCAAGCGGGCTGCCCGTTTTAGCAACATTTCTTGAGCAAGGGTTCAGTGGAAGGAGTTTGCTAATCGTGCGCTGGGTGTCCACAGGGATGGTGATGGGACGATGGGGCAACAAAGATGGGTGCCCCCTGGGGAGAGGTCAGCTGCTGGCAGATACAGTTCCGGCACCCAGATCCCGCACTGACCCTGCAGAACCTTTGTCGTCGACTCATCAGCCCAACGAATTACAGTTTGCATGTGTCATCTCTTTGCATAGTACACACTGGTGCCTGGCAGTTCGGAGGAGGAAGCAAAACAGGCGTTTCTTTCCAAGGCCTCAGGGTGGAAATACTTTGGCCTCATGTTGCTCCTGATTCTTGTTTGTTTAGAAAAATCAAGGCCAGGTTGGACAGAGCTACCATTTGTTTTGCTTCCTCTCCTTCCTATTTAAAGCAGTTTGTAAGGAAAGTCTTCCCGAAAAATCCAGCCTGCTCCCCAACACCCCCCTCCACACATACCTTTTCTGGGACTGGGTTAAAGGGTGGGGTAGCTTGTTAGCCAGAGAGCTGCCAGAGCTTTCGTTCATGAGGCCAAATGGGTCGTGTCATCTCCCTGTTGAACGCCGTCCAGGCCTCCCCACTGCTCGCAGGACAAAAACCAGCTCTTCGCTGTGGGCTCCAAGGCCCGGACCTTGGCCCTGTCTCAGACCTCGCCTCGTACCCTGTCTGCTTGTTCTCTGCCCAGGCTCCTGTGCTCAGGGCTTCTCCCTAGGCCATACCCCCCACCTGGAAGCCAATTACCCCCCTTTCTGTTCATCTTTCGGTTCTCAGCTTCAACGTCACATCCTCCGAGAGGACTTCCTGGATCCATACCTGATGGGGAGGTCTCCTGTTATAGGCACTCTCAGACATCTATACCCTTTGGGCACACAGCACGATTTTGATTAAATGATCAGTTGACTGCCAATGAAGTCCCCCTGCCAGGACGCTGTTCTATGAAGCTAGGGGGTGTTTACTGGCTCCACTGTTACCCCAGTGCCTGGCACACAGTAGGGCCACAACAAGAATTTGCTAAATAAATGATTGATGGAATGAAGGAATCTGTGAATAAAGGAATGAGTGAAGATAACGTAATTTTTTCATCTGAAATCTGACCTGGAGAGGTGGGACAGAGAACCCTCACCATCGTTCCATTATTCTCACTTTAGCTTTGGGTTGACGGTGGCTGGGCTATGTTTCCTGCCAGGGGCCTGACCTCCGTCCCCAGAGAGACCGGGTTTGGTGATGCCAACAGACTCCACGAATGCCGAATGTCATGGGCCAGCATGGCGGGGGAGGGGGCACGAGCTGGTTGTCATGATGGGAAGAAGAGCTTCAGGACTGGAGTGGTTCCCGTACCTGATTAAGTCTTAAATGCTTCACAATCAGCCCCAAGGATGCGATTCTCTCAAGGAGGGCATTCAAGCCTTGCAAGAGGCCTGGATTCCAGGGCCTCTGTGGTCTCCGGCCATGCTGCACGTGCAGTTCTTTCCAGAAACAGCGATGTGTCTGTGGGTGTCCCCGGACCGAGGCACAAAGTCGGTCAGGCCTCTCTGCACCGCCTCTGTGGACATCACTCATTCAAGTCTGCTGAGCCTTTACTGTGTGCCCGATTATCTCATTCCGTCCTCACAATGACCTTTGTCATTGTTAACTCCCATCATTAGAGAGGACACAACTGAGACAGTCTGAGCCGCTGAGTCTGTGGTCATGCAGGTGACATTTAAAGCGAAATGCAAATTGAGGCCTATATCAATGACCATTCTTTTTCCTCTCAATTAGGCCAGCACCCCAAAATTGCTCTAGTCCAAAGAGGTCAGCTGAATGATGTCTGGGGTTAACAGAGCTGCTGCCCCTAAAAGATCACACACAGGTACACAAACAATCCTGGTGAATAACATGCTTGTAAGAAGGGAAAAACCCATTGTTTTATAATCAAGCATATGGTCTTAAAAACCAGACCTTTCTGGGAAAGTTGACCTATGAACAAATTCACACTAAAGTGTAAATGACTGATACGAGACCTTTTCATGACAGCAGCTTTTGATGAAAGGAGCAGCACATGGAGAAGAAAGGGACATTTGTGCCTGAAGGGCTAAAGGGGCAAGGGGAGAGGAAGAACAAAAAGGGAAAGAAAAGCAAAAAGGGCTTAGGATATAGAGCCTCAGCAGAGAATTCTTTGCTGCTTTGCATTACTGCTTGAGGTAGCATTTGAGCAGAGACTTGAATGGCAAGAGGCCAGGCAAAGACCTTGAAGGAGGGCATTCCAGGCAAAGGCACCAGGGGAAAAAGCCTCCAAATTTGGAATTGACTTGGCCCCAGTGTGACCTAGGCCAAGTGAGTGGACTTGTGAGCAGTAGGAGGTGAGTTTGGGAAGATCATTTTAATGGGATTTTTATGTCCTACTTCACACTTGAGTGTGTACTATGATAACTTGTTTCACCCAGCAGCCCGTGACTGTGAGTGCAGGGACATTTAGAAGACGAGAATTAGGGCAGCAAACTCTGGGCTCAGGTTGCCTGGGTTCAAATCCCGTTAATTTAGTTATTGCGCTTGTTTTGAAATGACTTGGCGTTAATCTCAAATTTAAATTGAGGTTAACCATCTCCATCATGGGCTTTTGGGGAGGATTTAATGAGATAGTCACACAGAGTGATAGTTGGCACACACACAGTAAGCACTTAATATGTGTTACCTATTATTTACATTTTATATAGCAAAAGTGACTTATTATAATTATAAACTTCCTGGGATTGATTCTCTCTTGGCAGATAAGTGATTTCTTTCCATGCCTGCCTCATTGATGGTACTCAATAAACACTTATTGACTAAAGCATGAACTAATGTGGCATGGATCAGGCAGAAATAGAAGGCAGAGCATAAAATAGGGGGTGGACGGAGGAGTTAGAAGATAATTTGGTAGGTAATGGGGAGTTATTGAAGGTTCTTGAGGTGGGGGCAATGAAGTGTCAGATGAATTGGAGGAAGAGGTTAAAAGCAGGATGAATAGTTGGTAAACTATGGGCATCTTGGGGTGATGAATAAGGGAGACTTGTTCTGGAGGTTTCAGAGAAAAGAGAAGGCAGGCTTTCTTTTTGTTCTGACGCCTTGGAGGCTTCCACCCTGCCCCACCCCCCGCACTGCCCCTGCTAAGTTGGCACACCTAACACGCCTCCACCTGTGACATGCTGGTCTGCCTACCATCGCCACCTTCATCCAGGCCTCCTGGATGGCTATCCTGGACCACTCTAGGGTCCTCCCTCATTCACTTGTCCTATACCTCCAGCCAGAAGAATCTTACAAAAAGGCACTCGTGATGTAATCACTCTTCTCTTTGAAACCTGCCACTGGCTTCCCACTGTCCCCAAATAGCTTCAGTTCCCCTCCCAGCCCTGCACAACCTCGCCCTGCTGACCTGTCTAACGTGTCTCTCCTTCTCCTTTCTCGAGGGGCTTCCCATTCGGGCTCAGCTGATCTGACCTATTTCTAATCTGGAATCCTCCCCCCTCCCCTGTGCTGACTGCCCAAACAATTTCAAGGCCTGAGCTAAAGCTTCCAGAGTGACCTAGTGGGGAGGCTGCTGACATTTTCACCTGCCCGGAAATCCCTTGGGTGTCCTGTCACAGGGCAGATGCTGCTTCCGTAAGTTGGGGGTGGGGCCAGAGGTTCCAACCTCCCTGCAGAGGCCCCACCTAGGAGCTTGTGAGAAATGCAGAATCTCAGGCGCTGCCTCAGACCTCTGATCTGAATTTGACTCTGCACGTTGGCAATTTTGACACACACGTGTCTGGCGATTCTGCTTTCGAGCATCTCTTAGGGGCATGCGGCCACCTTTCTGGTGGCTCCTGGGGGTCCTCTTGGTTCAGGGTTATACCAGGCCTGACCCAGGTGCCATTATTTTGTGACTGAGTCTGGCCTTTGGAGCCTGTACCCATGAGCTCTGACAGAGTGAGACCAGTCCGGCTGCTATCAGCCCCAGTCCGGAGAGAGGAAACAGACCCGGACTGAGTGCTGGAAGATGGGTGTTGAGAGGTGGGGGTAGAGCCACTGGCCCACGTGGTATGCTCCCAAATGACCTGCACTTGTGAGGGTGGGATGCGAGATCTTTCTTAGCAGGCCAGGGGGGCCTTTTTTGGGTTGGTCTTGATATAATTTCTTAGCTGAGTGGTACATGCTCTTTCAGACAGAATCTTGGAAGGAAGGTCACCAGGTTAAGGGTAACTGGGCAAGGCAGAAAAATTCTGGCTTTTTGGGACTTGTATACCCAGCGGTCATCTTTTTACTTTTTGAGAGGGAAACCAGGTAGGCTTCCCAGTCCCGTGGGCAAACCAAGACCCACCCCGGGAGTCTGAGGATTTGGGGGAGCCCACTTTCCCCACTGCTGGTCCTGGTTTCCTGCCTCTGCTGAGTTCTTGTTCTCTGGGTGTTCGAGCTGTTTCTTTATCACAGGCGTAGATCCCCGTGCGGGTTCTGGCTCCCCACCGCCCTGCCATCTGCCATCAAAGCCACCACAAGTAGGAGTCATGAAGTTGTAAGAGTCACCAAAAAGGCATGACATTTGTGTGCAGATCAGCAAACTTAAAATGGCACAGAAGACAGCACAGACTTCCTGTTCCTGAATGTTCTCTGGGCCACCCCGCCCTCCAGGGGCGTTTACTGGCTGCCCATCCCTCAGGCTGTCTCTTTGGTTTCTCCTACTTCCTTATTCCAATTCTCCTCCACGCCTTCTATTAGTCAAAGAGTTTTTGCTGTCTCCATCCCCAGGCCGGAAGCTTCCAGGCCCACCTTTGCGGAGTCCGAGCCCATCTTGCCTCTCAGCTACTGGAGAGCTTTCTGGGCCATTAGCAGCAGCGGGGAGCAGCAGGGACCTGACGGCGAGGGCCCTTCCTTTACCAGGATGCACCCTCTTTAGTGGGCACTTGTGGTTTTCAATAGCATTTTTTTTTTGTCTTTAGATTAGCTTCCGATAGAAGGCTCAGTCTTTGAGGCAAATGATCCACAGTCTTTCATGTCACTCATTCATTTGCCTATTCATTCAATACATATGTATTGAGCAAGGTCAATGCAGTACATGCAGATGCCCGAGGGACAGATACACATGTGCCGGTTTCTAGAAATGCCGATAGATTGCTCATTTCACCTGTGACTGTGACGACAGTGAGAATTATTAATACTTAGGTATTGCCCAGTACAGTAAAAACTGAAACTCCCAACCTGTTATTGAAAGTTGTGAGAATTCTTCCCCTTGCAAAGGGGTTCACCACAGGATTAAATAAAGCCAGAGAATTTTAGAATTTGAAGGGACCTCGGGGACCAGCTCATTCAATCCCTTCATTAAGCAGCAGTGGAGAGGAAGATTTTAAAAGCTTAAGAGACTTGCTTATAATTAGTCAGTGATGCCAGAGCCAGCCAGTGCCATCCAGCACTGCTTTTTCATTTCCAGGACTGGTCTGTTTCCACCGTGCCTTATGTCACGCAGAGATACTCCAATGCCAGTGAGGAGAATGATGACAATAATGCTTTTTCAGTGCTTTCTGTGTCTCAGACACTGTTCAAAGTGCCTTCATAAGTCACCACATTGTTCTCATAGAAACCCCATTAATATGATTGAGACAGTATGGAGGCACAGAGAGACTAAGCAGCCGGTCTAAGGTCACACAGCACACCAGTACTGGCGTTGGGGTTCTAATTCAGCCCACCTGGTTTCCGAGCCCACACTCAGAACCACAGCGTGTGGCTTCTCTTTCAGGGGGGCTGCCCTGCCCAGGAGCCCCTGTAGAGAAATTTGTTTCCACCCACATATTTCAAGGCAGGTACTTCTGTACCGAACAAAATTTCAGTGCTGGGTAAACCAAAGCTTGGATTCCTACCTTTGGGCAGAGCTTTCAAAGTATTGAGTTGCTATGTATAGAGCCGCCTTTAAAGTTTGTAAAGCTTTGCTGTGAAAATAGCATAAAAGCAGTTCCTGTGACGCGTGCGGCAAGAGCAGACACGTGACTGAAGATGCGAGGGCGGTGGGACCGTGGCCCGGCAGACTTTACAGAGTGAGATACTCGGAAATAAACTCATTCAAACCCCCACTGTGTGTGGCCTTCTTGAGAAGCAACTGGCTTCAGGGGGCTGCTTATCACACAAATCAAGTTATCTCTTAGCATGGACTGGATTAAATATTTTGTGATATTAGTGAATTAAGGTCAAGTATATTCCTTAGTCAGAAATCTTCTAATTGGAGTCTTAGAGTTGACTTTTTTTTATGTATGCTTGATGAATGCCCAGAATAAGGCCCCCTTCCCCCCAGCTTTGACAGTCCAGAAATTTCTCACTGGAAGTAGGAAGTCCCAGGAAAACCCAGATAAATTCTCTAAATTAGCTTTTTCCTCTGAAGCTGTTACTCAAATTAACCATGGAGAGCAACACACACCTGAACACACCCATCTCAGCAACACCTCCCCCAGTCAAGGGGAGTCCTAGAAAAGAGAAAAAGAGAACATTCAAAGTCCGGAGTTTTATCCATTCTCACGAGCAGCGTGCACCCAGAGTCATTTAAATCGTCTGGGGAAGGGGGCGGGAGGAAACTTATTTTCCAGGGAATGTTATTGGCTGAGTACAGATGGGTGGCACTGTATTGGCTCTCTTGGTTGTAATGGTTGTAACAGGGACAGGCTGGGGATGGTGTTTAGTAACTGGATCCAGCAGGTCGGTTATGACAACTTCATCAGGGTCATTAGTGCCTTTTGTTTACAGCAAACACCAAATGGAGAGTCCAGGGAAAGAGAAGAGGAGGGTGGAGGAAGAGCGGAAGCCAAGGAGAGCTCCACGGAACGGAGGCTGACACACTCTTAACACCGAGGAAAGATATCCGGGAGGGATCCAGCTCGCTGATGGCCGTGGTGGAGGGGATCCTATTTTGGACTCTTTGTTCTTTTTTCTCAAGAGCAATTGCTTATGTTTATAAAGGCTAATCATTTTTGCCCATTTTGGTTCCCAGAAATGCTCCAGGGAGTTGTTATTTTCGGTAAGGGGTCTTCCTGCTCCAAGTATAGTTTCAGTATCTATCCTGCTAGGGTAAAATAAAGCAAAATCAACAGAGGACGTGCAGTCATCTTTATTGGAGACCTACTGGGTGTCAGGGAAGGCACATGCTTATATGTCTTCCCTCGTTTGTCTTTTCAACAACGCTGGGGGGAGTGGCCCAGTGTTAATGAGAATAGTAAAGTGCAGAGATGGAATAGGTTGCCTCTAAAATCACCCAGCTAGTCAGAGCAGGGCAGGGATTTAAATTCAGGTGTCTCTCACCCCGGCTGGTGTAGCTCAGTGGATTGAGCGCGGGCTGCAGACCAAAGGGTCCCTGATTCGATTCCCAGTCAGGGTACATGCCTGGGTTGCAGGCCAGGTCCCCAGTGGAGGCCACACAGGAGGCAACCACACATTGATGTTTTTCTCTCTCTCCTTCCCTTCCCCTCTCTCTAAAAATAAACAAATAAAGTCTAAAAATTCAGGTGTCTCTCTTGTTCCAAACGTACTACACCGGGCTGAAACGCCCCCAAAACAAAACAAAAACAAAATAACCCACCACCACCACCAAAAAAGAAAAATTCTTAACTGAGTCAAAGAGGTGAGTTTTAAAAATCTCTGTATTTGGAGGACCGTGAACATGTAGGCAGAAGCATGTATTTATTTGGTGATCTGATCATGAGAAAGTTGGTATGATAAAAAGACACATTGAAAGAAACTGTATTAAATATGTTTGGTTTTTTGGGGAACTTACCCCTCCTCCTGGGGTGACCCTTGACAAGACACTCTGTGTTCCTGTTTTTAGGCAAAAAAAAAAAAAAAAAAGTGGGTGGAAGATGAAGTTTGATATTTGGCTCATGCAAATCTTGGTCTCGTTCTTGTCTTTCTGTGCTCATTGGTCATCTAGAGTTTCTGCTGCCCAACCAAACCCCATCGACTTGTGCTCCTACTCCTTACACCCCACCCCCCTTGTCCTTTTCTGGACAGTTTCATAAACATCGTGCTGTGGATCTTGGGAAATGTCTGGTAACACCGGCCGACTGTGATGGCAGACAGAGGAAGAGCAGATTTGGGGCGGGGGGCAGTTGAGAAAGGGAGAGAGAGCAAACGAAAGAGACAGGGTTCCTGGGATGACCAGATCAGGTCGCCTCTGCTGTGACATCACAGGTAACGTCCAAAATTCACCCTTAGCCATTTCTGGTGAACTCTTTTAACCCTGCAAGCCACTGATAGAACATTTACGCAAATCCTAGTAAAAATCTAGGCTCACGGCGCAATACGATCAATGCAGATGAACTGAAGGGATTTTTAAAAATGAATTCCTAGCTCAGGTATTCTGAAGACTTCTGGGTGTCCCTGAATGCCACTCCAGTGCACCACAGGGGTTCCAAACGTGCACTAGTGAGTGATCTGCTGTAGGAATGTAAGAAGCAGATGAAAACCCCAGGCCCACGTGGGGAGTGGTAACCAGACCCTGAGACTGAGGATTAGGAAGCTGGAAATTCCCTCTTGCCTTGGTGTTTCAGCTTCTAACTTTTCCACTTCCCCAAATCACCCTTGTGGTGGGTCAGCGTGCACAGGAGGTTCTCCCCAATTTTCTCTTTAACTGAGAAAAACAACAGCAGGGACATTAGTTCTAGTTCTCAGCCACTATTTTAACAACCAAACTCAAACCTCTCTCACTTGTCTGCGTTGGAGCGGTGACCACCGTGAGCAGACAGCTCCCCCATCAGTGGGCTCCCTGAGGGCTGCCCGGCTCCCAGTGGGGAGCTGTCACCCCACTTAGCTCTGCTAGGCATGAGACAAACAACTTTCTCCAACTATTGGGTTTCTCTTTGCTGAGTTTAAAGAGGGGATGTTCAGGGTCAGTGTGGGGGCTCTGTTTAGGAGCGTCCCTGACCACAGCTGCAGCATCACCTGCGGGGACATCGCTGGGGCCAACCCAGACCTTCTGGAGGAATGCCGATTGAACTATCTAGTTTCACAACTATTTTGTCCAAGGCACAGAGATCTCCCCGCTGCCCCCAGGATGGTAGGCGTCGGGTCCCGAGCAACTCCGACTTGCAGTGGTCCTGGGCGAGAGAGGGGCGTGAGAGCGCGAGGAGCAGGGGGCGGGAAGTCCGGAGGAGGAGGAGTAGAGGAAGTCCCTCGTGGCCACCCCAAGGGGAGGGCCGGACGGTGCTTGTGGGGACTCCGCCAGGAGACACGGTGTTAGGAGGGCCTGGCCAGCCAGTCCCAGCGCGGAGGGTCACTGCTGGGCGCGCTCTCCGTGCAGACCCCTCGCGGAAAGGGCGGGGGCGCGTGCGCGGGGCCGCGGGCGGCGCGCGCGGGGGGCGGGGCGCGGTGACCCCGGCGGGCGCGAGGCTGCAGCGCGCCGGGCGCTGAGCGGGACGCGGGAGGAGCGCGCGCGAAAGGGCGCGCGCGGTCGGGAGCGCGCGGGGGGGGCTGCCCCGGGGCGGCCCCCCCACGTCGGGGCGCAGCGGGCGGCGGCGGCGGGAGCGCGTCCCGTCCGGGTCCCGAGGAGTCGCCGCCGCCGCCGCCGCCGCTCGCCAACATGGCGGACCTAGAGGCCGTGCTGGCCGATGTCAGCTACTTGATGGCGATGGAAAAGAGCAAGGCGACCCCGGCCGCCCGCGCCAGCAAGAGGATCGTCCTGCCCGAGCCCAGGTACCGGCTCCTTGGGTCCGCGTCGCCGTCCCCAGCGGCCGCCAGCGACCCCCTGCGTCCGGGAGGGTTCGGGCGCTCGGCTGCTGCTTTCCCCCACCGGCGACTTCGGGGAGTGGGCACTGCGGGGACGGCCTCCCAGTTCCCGTCTCAGAAACGCGGCGGCGGAGGGCTGTTGGGGGGACTCGGGGAGGGAGCGCCGCAAAGTGCCCCGCGCGCGGCGAGCGCTCCAGCGAGGGGCTGGTAAGGATGTGGTTGTGACTTCTCTGGATCAGTTCCATACTTGTCGCCCCCTTCTGTCCCATCCCTGCCTCTCAGTCCAGCCCCGAGCCTGTCTATCCTTCTAGCCTGATCCCTATGTTCCTCCCTGTAGTTCCCTCCTGCCCCATCCCTGTCCCTCTTGCCCCATCTCTGTCGTGCATTCTACCCCATCCCTATCCTCCCTATCCAGCCCCATCCTTCTCGTCTTCTGTCCATTCCTGTCATTCCCTTGAGCTCCTTCCATTCTGGTCGTTCCTTGCCCGGTTCCTGCTGTCCGGCTTCCCAACTCCATCCTCTGCTCAGCTCCCTCTGGGCTCCTTAGCCTGGCAGTGCAGGCGTGGTGCCCTTTGTCCCAGGTGTGTAAACTGCAGTTTCTGGGCTTGCTCCCTTCGAGGTCCAGTAGTCTAGTCAGCTTCCTACCGTCCTTTCCTTTCCTCTTTGTGTCCCAGGCAGTGACGAGTGGGCTGTGACCCACTCAGTCTTCTTTTGGGTGCCGAGTCTGTCACCTGGGCTGCAACCCTCAACTTACAGGTCCACTGGTGGCACTTCGTTAAAAGGTTGGAATAGGATTTACTTAAAAGTGCACATTGAATGGCTGATTCCAGACTGGAAGTTGTTGTTTAAACGGCCAGAAGAAGGGCCCCATGGAATTGGCAAGGGGCTTGGTGAGGCCATACCAACTTGTAATTAAAAAAAAATTTTTTTTAAATTAAATTGATTGGGTTGACATTGGTTATCAAGTTGTAATTTTATCTCAGCTGAAAATGATTTATTCTTTATGAGCTAGTGGAAGACTTCATTAATTCATATCCTTAGCCCAACCCCAGAAAAGATTCTTCATCTGATTAATAGTGACTTTCAAATAGTGTTTTAAACTAGCATTAGGGTTGGATTCACCCCCACCCCCACTTTCTTTCCCAATTCACGCCACCATGAGTTGTCAGCAAATGCGGCTTCTTGACCCTGAACAGCTCTTGGTGGAATTAATGATGGAGCCCTCCTCTTTATGGTGAACTTCAGGCCATGTGGTCTTGTAAAATGCTGGAATCTACACCAAAGCCACTCTCCATTGGAAAGCATCAGTCTCTGTAGCCTTACACGCCCAAGATTGCTTCAGTGTTAACTAGCTATAAGAAAAAAAAAATCTTTTGATGCTAAGTCATCACCAGATAATTTGTACAGGTCCATGTATGAGCCCAAGTGCTACAGAAAGGATCAGCCCCTTCGAGTTATTTGTTGTGAAAAGCCGAACTGTGTAAATGAACACACACTCGCTAATTCTTTTTGGCTTGCCGGCTCTTCGTAGCCCACGTATTGGGTTGGTTCCGCAGGCAGTGCTCTTTGGAAAGCAACGCCAAACAGTAAAAATCGGAGAAGAGTGCAGACCGTTCGGAGGCTGTGAAATTAGCACGCCTAGTCCAGACCTGAAGGCATCCAAAGCTCATCGAGTAATCAGTGCTGTTTAAAATTTCCAGCACACGGGAAATGGGTTAAAACAAGAACCCACCCCCCCAGCCTGAATTTAATTAAACATAACAAACTACATGTCTATAAATGTGAAATAAAATGCTTAATTCCTCCTTCTGCCGCCTTCCCTACCCTCCTTAAAGGGCAAGGAGCCCTACATATGTCGAGTTTCTGTATGTAAATTCAATATATCTTGACTCATGTGCAGTCTTTTTTTTGGGGGGGGGTGTTGTGAGATATATAATATTACTAAAGTTAGGAACTTCTGTTCATTTTTTTTCTCAGTGTTTCGAACTTAGTGTGACTTCTGCTTTTTAGTGTTCTTAAGGAGGCGTTTCTGTGCTCCGGGTGTTCACGTCCTTGAGTAAATGCCGTTGCTTTAGGTGGTGTCCTTTAGCGAGGCTTTTTTCTCGCAAGGCAGAGTTAGTGACTGGGAGCATATTTCTTAGGACGTTTTAGAAAAGAGAGAGATATCAACAGGAGACTAATTTTAGGAAACAGCTCTTTAGTAATTGATATTCTGTTGCTATTTTTAAAACGGACTCTTGGATTGTGCCTGAGCCTCCTCCAGGGATCCTGATTGGTTTTTGTGTTTATCTCAATGGCTTTGGTTTTAGTTCCCTAGTGTGACCACCACTCCCTGGGCTGGACGTGGGGATTCTTTGACATTGAGATTATCAGGTGAAACCTCTTGCAGGTTTTTTCCCCTTATCACTGCAGGGCCGTTAGTGGCCTACCTGCTGGATTTCGGAGTGGGGATGGAAGGTTGGGGGCTTTCTGGATGTGGTAAGAGTCAGTCGAGTGTGAAAATGCCTCAGCGTGGTGACTCAAAAAGGCTAGCACGATTTCACTCTCTCGGTGGAGGCTCCCGGTCAGACAGACGTTTTCCGACAAGAGTTTCTGGTTCATTTTGGGGTGACCCGTGTGCTCGGCAGTCGCCGGCCTTCTCGAGAAGGAGACGTAGATCTGCGTTTTTAGAGTCTAAATGAGAAACATGAAACGAGCCCCTGGTCTCTCACCAGTGACTTTTTATTTCCAGTGCATTATCTGAAGTCACTGTAGTCTTCCGTGTGCTTCCTTATTTTAGTTGCTTTGCCTTTTCCACGGTTTTGCACGCGAAAGCAGCAGAGCTCTCCGGCGAGCTGAAAGGAGCTGGGGCTGCAGTCCCCGCGTCCGGGGAGAACCTCAGCAAACTGACCGGGCTGCCCCCGGGGGAGATGTTACTTTTCTGAGACAGCAAGAGACAACCGTTTTGTTCTGTTGACACATGATTTGATTAACAAACCAATGAGTGTAAATCCTGTAAAAGCTGACTATTTGTCCAAGTTGTATAGCTGCTCTAGCTTACTGAAATATTTGTTGAGCTAATGAGGCAGATAATGGGTTTTATCGGGAAGAGTAAACTGATCCCTGGGCTCACTGCACAGTCCCGGTCCAAACGCCATCGTTCAGATGGGCGTGCTGGTTGTCTCAGGCCGTGTCAGAAAAGAAATACTTTTATTTAATAGGGTCTAATTCATAATCCGGGGCTTGCAGGGGATCAACATCTTAAAAGTAAGGCCCAGGGTGATCAAGACAGCTTTTACGTTAGGCTCATTACTCTGTAAACCTTTTCCACACGAACTGCAGCCCGGTGGACTTGACCTCCCACATGGTTGAAGGAGGTTGAGAAACACGAACTTGATCTTTCCCCCGGAGTGGCATTTCTGCTTCTGTGGACATTGCAAATTTTGGATCATCGGTTGCAAAGCTTGGCCTTTCAAAGTATTCATAGAATATGGTAAGAGGTTCTGAAAACAGCATTTTATAAAGATTCTCTTCTTCACGTCCTTGGAGCATCGAGACAGACGTAAGGAGATTGGTGGTGCTGTTCATGACATTAAAATTCAGTACGTGGCTCCACAGCCGTTTCTCTGAGGTGCCAGAGGGGATGCTCCGACGGACCCCACGCGTGCCACAGCCGCAGCTGCTTCCTTCAAGGGGCTTCCGGTCTAGTGGGAAGTAACCAGACTTGAGCCAAGAGGTTTACTTGAAAGCGAAGTTTCTTGAAGATTCTCTTTAACCGAAGACTGGGGATGGCTTTTATTAGTCTGCATTCAGAGAACACATTGTGTTTGCTCATTGTTTTACAGCCAATTCTTAATTATTTCCTTTGAAGAGCTACCTCGCCATAATCGACGTAGTCAGATGCTATGGGAGTTTGCACCTTCCTGTTTGTAAAACTGCCATAGGAAATTGATCTGGAGAAGTAGTTCAGTTTTCTTTCGTGGAAGTGGAGTTTCTTCGGTCACTTCCCAAACTCCAGGCAGGCGGAGAGCTTGAAATAGTCCCCTCTGCTTTGGTCTTAGGGGGGTGTTCTGCACCTGCCCCTCTGTGCCCCAGCCTGGCTGCGAACTGAAAAATCAAGGTGGAGAGGAAGAACAGCCTTCAGGCGAGAGTGCTCTTCATTGTGGACGGGAGTTATTTCTACGCATGAAACAGGGGTGATGTTCTTGCTTCTGTTTCACTAGGGTACAGATGCAAAGTGTAATTTGTTCTGACCTTTCAGTTGGTATTTTGTTCTAGGTCAAAGCTAATTTGTGTCCCTGTGAAGTTTTAAGTGTGGTGGGTTGCTGTCAGTTCCATGCAGTCCGTTGGGGCCCTGGAGTCTGCCCGAGCCAGGCACTGTGCAGCGCTTGGAGCCGCCCGCCCATTTAGATCACGCCGAGGCCCAGGGGGTCCCCGTCTCTCACGTGCAGTGTCTTAGAGACCGCCTCTTGACAGCGCCTCCTCAGCACGCGGAGCTTGGCTTCACCACACATATGTTTGGACCGAGCTGGGAAATTTTGGGTCAGGTACCAAGGCTGGCAGAAGGGAAGTCTAAGTCTTTATCAGTCAGTGCCTGGCCAGCAGAGTTGGATTTCAGAGTCACAGAGAACAGAATGCTGGGGTCCCTGTAGCCCTGATGACGGAAAGAGAACCATCACTTCCACGAAGCAGCAGTACACTAACTGCCTACTAACTACCGTTTATTGAGAACTTACCCTCCACCAGGCAGTTTGCAGAAGTGATACATTTGTTCCCGGTGTTACTGTGGAAGTAACATTAGCCCCATTTTACCGAAGGAGCAGGTGCTCAGGGAGGTTAAGGAACTTGGCTCAGGTGACAGCTGAACTTGGCTGAGGTTTCCCTCAGTTCGGGTTCTTTCTACCTTGCTGTGCCCTCTCCTGAAAAGGAATAGTGAACATCCTCTCCTCTTATTTTGCAAGGAACGGACAGAATAGCGATACTTGGTGTTTGGGGAAACATCATTTTGCAGCTGTCTCCGTCAGCTGCTGGTGCAGCGCTGGCAGAGTCAGGCCCGGCCTCAGAGACTGCTAGAAAGCAGCCGCTCCTCCGGGACCCTGGAGAACAGTAATTACGGCTAAGTGAATCAGCAGTCCCTTCCTCATTTCCCATGAGGAGCTTGAGGGTTAAATGCCTCTTCTGTTTAAACACAAGAAGTGTAGGCTTGCTGCTCTTAATGAGAAATTGTGTACAAGACCCCCCACCACTCCCCCTAGCCTGGAAACAGTATTTCTACCATTAAGAAAAAAGGGCAGCTCAGGCTATCCACGCCCCCCCCTGCCCCCGAAATCTCCGTTTCAGGGAAAAGGGGAAAAGGACAAAAACGTATTTTTGGCTTTGTTTGCAATAACAATCACTTGCCATTCAAGTACCTTCCTTTGTGAAGGAAGCCGTGCGTTTGAGGCCGCCGCAGGTGAGGCTGTGCTCCTTGAGCGGGGTGGCCTTGGCCGCTGCATTCTCTGGGCACTGGCAACGGGAAATGGGAACCATGAGTTAGCCGGCCCCTTCTACTTCATTATTAAGTCATTTGTATGGTAAGTGACTTGCATGCTGATGAGGCTGGATGTCCCAGACCTGCCGCTGCTGCTTTTATTTCTCGCTTCCTTATTCTTCTCTGTTTTTTTTTTTTTTTTTTTAATTTTTTTTTTGATTGCTACTGGCAGTCTCAAAATGCAGAAGTAATACCTTGGCTCCTCACTCAGATCCCATTTCTTCTAATTTAGGAAATCTTCTTTTAGGTCGTTCGCGCTTCAGCTGCAGTGTGGAGCACACACGTGTTCTAGTACTTTGTACAGGACGTTGTGGGAGGAGCCCATTAGGAAGGACAGCGGAGACAGTTTTGCAGTTCACATACTTGGTGACGGGTGGTTTGGTACCAGGCAGCCTCCTCGACCCAGCCTTGGGCCTGTGCTTGTTTGCTGCCGTTTCCTTCTTCCAGGGTCGCAGGAGCAGGGAAAGGGGACTGTAGGAAAGTAGCTGGGCCAGACCCTCCTCCTCAGTCAGCTTGGAGGCCAGCTGTCGTCGCTGGCCCCTCATTTTCCTGTGTCCTCCCTGCTATAGTGTGTCACATACAATAAAAGAGAAAATTCTAGGTTAGGAATGAAGCAACATGGACCTGATTCCACTGGCAACTTGCCACAGGTCCTCGGGAAGTTGTTTGAACCCTCTGTATTCCGATTCCCATCTGTACAATGTGGTATCAGTTCATTTCTGGGCCTGAAGTGTCTCCGTAAAAATCTCAGTCTCTTGTAAACATTTTCTGCCCATGCAATGCATTTGTAAACATGAGGAAACACTAATTTCAGACACAGATAACTCAAGAGAAAACGATTGAAGTATCACAAGATGATATTCTTTTCATTACACCATGAATGGCTGCTTTTGGGGTCACATGCAGTACAAGATGTCACACCTTTAGGTAGTACAAGGCAGCGGCAGAAGTGAGGAGGGATGCACGGGGCCCTCGGTCCCTGCGCTCCGAGGGACAGCTTCAGAGGCGGGGCTTCCATAAAGTCGATGGGGCGGGGCAGAGCAGATGTTGACTGTAGACCCACACGCAGATGAGTTTCCCAGATTCTCAGTTTTCTTCCTCTAACTCTGTTTGGCTCTGTGTCTAGAACCTTCTGTACATGGTGCCTCACTTGGTTCCTCTTCTTTCCTCCCTTCTCCCCATTTCTTTTTCCCTCCCTCCCTCTCTTCCATCCATCCATCTACCCATCCATCCATCCATCATCTATTCATGTGTCCATCCACACACCCACCCATCCACCCATCCATCCACCCACCCATCCACCCACCCATCCACCCACCCATCCATCCATCATCTATTCATGTGTCCATCCACCCACCTACCCATCCATCCATCCATCTCTGGCGGTGTTAGCCTCTGTACGTGTTCACAAGTGTGCTACTCTTAACTATAGATAACTAAGCAATGAGGAGAGTTGACTCACGCTTTAGAGGTATTTGCTTCAGTAAAATGAACCAGAAGCATCATGCCAAAGCCACAGGCTGCGATACAGTGAGCGGAGGTGGTTCATTCTAGTTGCCCTTAGACATCATGGGGTCACTCACGTGACCCTGCAGGGTATTGTGTTTGAAAAGATCTCGGAGGGCGTCAGTCTGGCCGTGCACTGGGTGGGTGACTTCCCTCTCTGACATCCAGGGGCGTCTTTGAGGAACGTCTCTGGAAGCTCTGTGGTGTCGGAAAGTTTTCCTGCAAATCATCCTGCACACTGATCTCTCGCTGTCATTTTGTGGCCGTGCCACACAAGTTTCGTCTTCCTCGGAAGTGAGAGGCCTTCAGATATTTGAAGCACCTGCCCGAGCCTGTTGGAGGCAGCCGTGCCCCATTCCTCAGTCGCACCCCACCGTGCCGGGGTCTGCGCCCCCGTCTGGAATCCACGCTCTTTGGTGTCCATCCCGCCTGGCTACGGGAGAATGCCAGACTGACAGCGTATTTGTATAAGTACTAGATTTAATTCAGTGATGGCAAAACTAGTAGTAAGTCCTGTCTCAAGGGTGCGGTCGAGTCCCTGTGCAGGTCCATCCTCAGGAGAAACTCCCGGGCTCCTCGGATGGTTTAGAGTTCATTGCCGCGGTTTGCTGAGGGGCCTGCTGTTTCCATGGTCAGCATCTGGAGGTGGGACGTGGCTGCAGGCTTGTCGTGACAGTGACTGCTCTGAGGGGAGCTGAGTGCTCGGCCTGTGTAAGTTTTAGGTAATTATGAGATAAATATTTCAGGGAGAGAGCGAGCTTCGTGGCGAAGTGTTCTTCTGAGGGTTTTAGGGTGTGCGTTTCCCGTGCTAAAACCTTACACTACTGTTAAACCGCTTTCCCGAATGATAAGCTCTTTCTGTCTTGCGTAATTCAGTCAGTCCCTTGCTCTCCGTTATCTTATCTGGAAAGATAACTCTGGTTATATTTTCAGGTTATTTCTTCTAAATTTTCTGTATCTGTATTGCTTTTGATAAGGGTTTAAGTTAAAAATGAACTAGATGTTACATGGGAAGGCGTTTTACACAGCTGTGAAATACTGCAGACTTTCATTTTGCCTTGTGACTAAGGCTGTGATGATATTTTAGAAGTATCTTTTTTTTTTACAGATTTTATTTATTTATTTTTAGACAGAGGGGAAGGGAGGAAGAAAGAGAGGGAGAGAAACATCCATGTGTAGTTGCACCTCGCATGCCCCCTGCTGGGGACCTGGCCTGCAACCCAGGCATGTGCCCTGACTGGGAGTCGAACTGGCGACCCTTTGGTTTGCAAGCCAGCACTCAATCCACTGAGCCACATAGGCCAAGACTAGATGTGTCTTTTCAAAATATGATGCCCCTGGCCAGTGTGGCTCAGTTGGTTGGAGCATTGTCCTATAACCGAAAGGTTGTGGGTTTGATTCCTGGTCAGGGCACATACCTAGGTTGTGGGTTCAGTCCCCTGTCCTAGTGCGTACTGGAGGCAACCAGGTGATGGTTCTCTCTTGCATAGATGTTTCTCTCTCTCCAAGAGCGATTAAAAAAAAGTACTTGGGTGAGGATTGAAAAAAAAAAAAGGTGGCTCTTGCTGTTTGGTATGGATGTGGGGGCTCATACTCTAGGGAGAAATGGACGTAACCCTAATATCTGAGGCCATGGGACTTGAGTACACATCTTGAAGGGGCCCCACTTCTTTCACCTACATTTACCTTTGTTTTCCTTATTGTCCTAACTGGGAAAGGAATGACGCAGTGACTCTTGTCATGACAATAGTGAGTGTGCAGTGTCAAGTTTTTGCGTCTTTTTTTTCTGTTTAGGACTTGCTTCCTTCTGATTGGCTTTTAGTGACAGTCGAGCAAAGGTTATTATGTATGTAATAAAACATCGCAGCTACTATTGGTCCGGAAGGAAAAGGCGTTTTCCACACAGTAGCAGTTTCTAAGTAATGAATGAGAAGATGCTATGTCAGCGATTGCTCCCCCCAACCCCCCCAAACCCCTGAGTTTTATGGTCAGGGGTGTCTTAGGGTTTAATCATTTGGCTGATTTTTTTTTCTTTTTAATTTTATGTGGAAAACCAGCTAGTATCTCTGTGTTTCTGTCCTTTAAATCAAGTGACTGGCTTTACAGGGGCATGATGTTGGAATTATTTTTAACACTCAGGTTACTTTATAAAAATAACTCATTTTTGTCTGGCCATGTCATCCTGGAAAGTGAGGCAGGTGGTGGAAGCCCCTTCACAGGAGACTGGAGTTTCAGGTTTCGGGCTCCAGCCAGTGGTCACCTCGGGACTCTGCCGGGCAGCACAGTGGACGGCAGAGCAGGTGGCAAAAGTAGGACTCGGCTGAAGGGCCCCCTGGGCCCCACCCCATTCACACTCCCCTGCCCCTGGGTGACTTCCGTGAGAGCCAGGTTGTAACTAGGATCCGTACTGAAATGATCATGATGGCGGTGAACGCGTGTTGGGCTTCACAGGTAGACCTGTGTGTGTGTATGTAACTTGTTAAACCCAGCAACCCCTGATACTCATTTCATATTTATGTGTTAGATTTGAGTTCAGAGCAAAAACATTTCCTATTTCCACCGATACTCATATATAATGCTTTATAGTTTGACATGTATTCACTCTTCTTAGTTCTTACAATTCTCTGTAGTGGGTAGAAATTTTAAAAAGAAAAAAATTATTCTAGCCTTGTCCACATGGAGAGGTGGAGAGGTGTGCTTTGCTTATTCGTGGGAGCGCCGGCGCTCTCACTAGACGCTGGCGTCTGTCCCGTGGCCCTGGCCCTGCGGGCGGGCGGCTCTCTCTGCCTTTCGGACCGGAGCCTGGATCTTCTCCCCGCCCCGGGCGGGTCTCATCAAGTTCATGCCAGTCAGCCAAGTCAGCCCATTTTCTTCTTAGAGACTGGTGGCTCTTATTTTAAAATTTAAAGACCCTTTTGAGAGGCCACCACTCTCCAAAATGCATTGACTCACATACCAGGTTATCTAAAAACCCAAGCCGTAACTAAAATGTCAAATTGGCTACTTTGTACTCCCCACTGACTCTCCCAGGAGCCTAGTCTGAGTGAGCAGAGCCCCAAGTCTGAGTGAGCAGAGCGCTCGGTCCTGTGGGCTGTCCCCCAGAAGTGCAGTGGCCCTCGCAGGGTGGCACGGCCAGCACCAGCCTGTGACCTGGTGCAGAGGAGGGTCTGGCCTGTGGCTTGTCCGCTCCAGCTGGGACCAAGTCGTCTCTCCCTGGGTGGCTTCACGCTGGATGTGGATGCTCGAATTCCCTGCCAGGGAGTGGCTTTGGTGTCAACCTGTCTTTCCATCTTTGCATGTGTCCGTGTTTCCTGTTCTCAGTGGTGGGCAGCCTCTGCCGGGTTTGCCAGTACAGCCGCTGAGGCCGCAGCGAGGCTGGCGGGCTCCGGAGCCTCGGGCACTTCTCTGCCCTCTGTGTCACATATGGATGTAACATTTTATTTCTCAGAGGGCAAGGTTTTCCCCATATTTTCTGATTCCTGGGAAATGTCTCTGCAATACTCATCATCTCCATTTCAGAAGGAGGAAGTTCAGGTTCAAAGGGAAGCTAATTGCTCAAGGTCACATTGACAGCAAAGGGCCCAGCTGAGCCTCAGTGCAAACTCCATGCATTTTAATGGACACCTGCAGAGTACGTTTTGCCACCTAGACCATCTTAGAGAATGAGGCTCTTAGATTTGGGCGGAGGAACATTGTCCGTTTCAGACATTACTAACGCATTTGAAAATGCATCGTCTTCATTCAGTAAAGGGTTATCGACCGCAGGGAACTAACTGAGGGGGTGCTCCAGTAACTTACATATAATTCTCCTGGAGACATTGGTTTAATAATAAATATATGAGTACTTCCTTGAGAGATGTCAGAAATGTTATGGTAAGTAATAGGGTAGTTACCAATCATGATGGCTGCCCTGGCTGGTGCTGCTCGGTGGACTGAGTGCGGCCTGCGAACCAAAGGGTTTGATCCTTGGTCTAGGGCACATGCCTGGGTTGCAGGCCAGGTCCCTGGTGGAGGGCACACGAGAGGCAGCCACCACACACTGATGTTTCTCTGTCTTCTTCCTTCCCTTCCCCTCTCTAAACATGAATAAAATCTTAAGAAAAAAAAAATGTTGATGGCCGTGCTACAAACTGAAAAAACCTGCATGTCAAGGGCTCTTAATGTTTTCTCACCCCAAACATTGTTTTATAATTTCACACACACCCTTATCCTAAAAACAGAATTAAAATCCCCCCCTCTCTCCCTGTCACCGGGTAAATGGGTACCCTTGGCTCGGACGCCCTTATCGGTTACTCTCAGCACATGAAGGCTTTTTGTGTACTGAGATAATGTTATAGGGTTGTTTTTGATAGCGCTGTTGGTGGCCCATTCTAAGTCATGATAGGAAATTAATAGACCGGGTCGCGTGTTTAACCTTTGCACGGAGAGGTGGTTGAGGTTGTGCTGGGGTGGAGCTCCCTGGGTCAGGAGCGTGTTGGAGACTTGCCTTCTTTGCCCAGCGCTGTGCGTTCAGCTGTGCCCCGTTGGTAATGCGCAGATGGATCTCAGTCTTCCGAATAGCTGCTGGGGTGCCAGAGCATCGCTGCGGACCTAACCCTGCGTCCGGAACCACAGCTGCTGCTACTGTGGGGATGTGCTTGCCTGTGGGTCTCCGGACCTGTGTGTTCTGCACAGTAGCCCCCCAGTAGCCCCCCGGAGAAGTGAGTAAGACACAGGTGTTGGCGGTTTTGGCGGATGATGCCACATTGCCCTCTGTATTTTTAAGAATAAACAGCGCTACATTCAGAAGTCTCAGTGTTATTATTTAAAATTACTTCATAGAGACTCTACAGATACAGCTGGGTAATAAGAATTAAGATCTTAACTGCAAATACATGAGTACATGACAAGAGCTAAGTAAAAACCCTGTGAGATTAAATTTGAATTAGAAAGTCGTTTTAAATTCGTGATTCTTTTTTCTTTTCAAATCTGTGTATTTACCCTCCCTAGCCACGGAAAAGCCCGAGCGGAACCTGCAGCCTTGTCTCAGTGGGCAGCCGCACGCGGCACCTGACCTGGGGTGCGGTCAGGGGCTGGGCAGGAAGCCCGGACCCCTGCTGTCCCCAGCAGTGGAGGAGCCAGGCAGGGGTCCGGGGGGAGGGGGGGGCACCAGACCTAACACACACACACACACACCGGAAGAAGGGATTCTCTTGGCCAAAGGTGAGGCAGTTGGAACATGGAAAGAATATGGCTGCAGCTGATTAAAATGCTCTGTCTCTTGAAACCCATGTGATAGGCAGAATAATGGCCCCCTGAAATGTCCACTTCCTCATCCCCAGAACCTCTGAGTGTGCTGTGGTACAGGGCGAGCGGATGGGGCTGCAGATGGAAGTAAGGCAGCTCCTGTGCGGACTTGAAAATAGAGAGATTATCCTGGGTTTGTGGGAGGAAGGGGCCACCTGCCAGTCAGCGCTGGCCTTGAGGATGGAGTGGGCGCGTGGGCCTAGGAGCACGGCCGTGAGGAGCTGGATTCTCCCCTCAGCCTCCACTGGGTCCACAGCCCCGCTGGCACTTCGACGTCTGCCCAGTGAGACCCATGTCAGGCGTCCCGCCCACCCATCTGTAAGGCGATGACTTTCTGTTGCTCTAAACTACCCAAATGTCACATCAGCAGTGGGAAGCACATACTCTCATGCTCCCACAAAACAGATCCCCAGACAGACAGGAAAACGACCCTCCACACTTACCTTTGGCAGTAAGAATAGGGCACCAGCTCTGTCTCTGAGTAGTGACGATCCAAGGGGTAAAGAATTAAGCACGTCTTTTGCCTTTCCTGTAAGAAGTACATTTTAGTGTAACCCACAGGTCTTAGCTGATGGAGGCTAATTCTTCCAAGAATTATCACCTGAGTTTTGGAAGTCCTTTTCACATCACCGAGAAGGAATGACTCTGTGCCTCCTTAGGTGAGGCGGCGTGGAGTACCAAGACCACGTAGTGAGCGTCCCTGCCCCCAGAAGGGGTACTGGGACAGAATCAAGTCTTGAGAGGTCCCTTTCAGCTTTCAAGAAATTCGGGGGTAGGAACAAAGGAGAGGAAGCAGACAGGTAAATCCGGGAGGGAGCCATCCTCCGGGACTGCTGGCTTGGTTTCCTCTGTGAGTCACTGGTGCGGAGATGAAAAGTGGGTGGTGGGGAGAAGGGGGGGCTCCAGATGAAAACAGAATTAAGGGGCATAACAATCCAACAAATGTATGATCTTGATTTGATCTTGATCAAACCCACCAACTGTACGAAATGAGAGAATCGTGGAATTTGCATAGGAACTGTGTATTAGATCTTTAGGAGTTACTGTTATTATTTCCAGGTGGCGGGGGGGAGGGACAGTGGGTTGTGTTTCTGTGAGGAGAATGCCCCTAACTTTCAGAAATGCAAACGAAAGCAGTAAGGGTAAAATGACATGTGGTCTGAGGTTTGCTTTAAAATGGGGGAGCGTTGTGGGGAGTACAAAGGCAGCAGACTATAATCTTGATAACACGTGCCGAATGACAGTTACGGAGGTTCACTGCACTCCATTGCGTGTTTGAAAGTTCTCGTAACAGTTTTTAAAAACAGTGGAGCAGATGTGTGGGTGTGAGGGCCACAACTGTGTTCTCGCGGGGCTGACGAAAACCTGAGGCGTCCCTGTGTCCCGGGTGAGAGCACCCGTGACCTAGGACACAGCTTCCTGTGAGAGCTTCGCGCACAGATGCGAGACAGACCGTCACTCAGACAGGAGGCAGGGCGATGTGCTTTTTGGGGACTGCATCAGATGACTCAAAACCAGGCTTCCTGACGCTGGTGCAGAGATGTGGGCAGAGTTTTCACTGGCAGCCTAAGAGCCTTGACTCGTGCGCGTGGCATAGCCAGATTTGTAACCTCTTGCCCCAGCGGCGTCTCAGACGGAGCCGGGAAGAGAAAGACGCAGGAAGGCTGTAGAGGAGGGAGCGCATCGTAAGACTGAAACTTCAGAAAATCGTATCCATTCACTCTGAGTACAAACAACTTCTCTGAACTTTATTCGTTGACGAGCAGCTATTAAATCTTAGCTCCAACGTTTAAACGAAGCAGGGAAAAAATAACCCGTGCTCTGTGAGATGACCCTCCGCCTGAGTGTACTTGCCACGCCCGATGAAACGGTGCCGTGCAGGTGTCTCTCGCTAAAATCACTCGGGCGGCTTTCTACTTTTTAATTATTTGAATATTAATTTGTCAAAACATCTTAAAACTATCACTTTAAAATAAGGGTTTTTTAATGTGTTGCTCTAAACCAGAGCTCACTGACTGATGGCCAAGTAGGCCCGTATGAAGAAAAACGGAACTTTGGGAGGAGAAGTCAGAGGAAACGGGCACACGGGCGGAGCCGTGGGGTGGTTCTGGACGGGAGGCCTCGCTGTCGGGAAGAGGCCGGGTCTCTCCAAGGTAACCTGTAAATCCGAGGCGGCCCGAATCAGGGTCCAGCAGAGTCACACACCCAGCTTCCCTCACAGACTCAAAATGCCCCCTTCATGCTTAAACCAAATTACATTGCATAGGTGAATGTCAATAGACGTATACACGACTTTGCACGCTGTGCCACTTAAGTGTCAATGCCGGTACCAGCACCACACTGTTCTAAATTAAATGCCAGCCCTGGCTGGTGTGGCTCAGTGGATTGAATGCTGGCCTAGGAAGCAGAGAGTCGCCGGTTCCATTCCCAGTCAGGGCACACGCCTGGGTTGCAGGCCAGGTCTCCAGTGGGGGGCACTCGAGAGGCAACCATACACTGTTGTTTCTCTCCCTTCTCCTTTCTAAAAATAAATAACATCTTTAAAAATAAATTCATAGCAATGTTTTACATTTGGAGAGATCTCCACTGTTTTACTTCCTAAAAATGGTACCTTTGCCCATTTTTCTCTTGCAGATGAATGAGGATCAGCTTGTCAGTTTCTTTAAAATTCTCACTAGGATCCTCACTCGGGTTGCCTTGGGTTTACAGAGTGTGTAGTGGGATAATCATGAAAATATTAAACATAGAGAGAGATGAGAATATATTGTTAGTGCTCTGGAGTAACAAAGGGCTCTCCCAGGCAACCCAGACCCGCAGATCATGAAGGGGAAGGCTGATGGGCCTGTGGCACAAACTGAATGTTCTCATGTGCCGAAAGGCATCCATCAAATTAAAACCCAAGTCGTGGAGAAATTACACCGGATGATCTTGCGTGGAGTGCACCTCAGTTTGCAAACCTCTTTACCTCGATGGTGCCCGTTTAGTGCGGTCTGGACTGGCTCACGCTGTCTCAGGAAGGAGTGGGGGCAGGAGGCCTGGACGCTGGGGGGCGGTCAGGAGACCGGTTTGCATCCAGCAAGTCAGCAGTTTGCCAGTCATAGGAAGGACGTGTCGGCTGTCAGTCCTTGGAAGGGAATGTTTGCTGTAAATAAGCCACGAAAAGCTGGGTGTTAATCTCGTGGGTGATAATTTGGGTATTCTCAGAGAGTTAGAAATAAGTGAGTGCAAAGCCGTAGACTACTTGTGGCCCGGCATTTTTCTCTGGGTATTTTCTTTTTAAGTTTCTGTTGTCCTCTGTCCATTTCATTCAGTTATTCGGTGCAGGCCGACGTGCCTTACCCTTCACGGGTGGTCCCATGCTTTCTCTCGTACTTCATCTTTGCCCCTTGGGTCCTGCCGTTCAGTCATACTGAACGGGGTCGGAAGCCCCTGTCCCTGCCCCTCTGGAGACCTACTTGTCACATAGGATTGGGGCTTCCCGCTGACTGTGCTGTGGCCCTGTGGACACGGGCGCCGTCAGGGTGGAGACGCGGTGGGCCCCACTGCACAGGGCGCCTGGCTCAGGGGAGGCTGCCGCGTGTGTTCTGAAAGAATGACTGAGTCAGTGATTTCTTCCTGGGTTTCAGATGTTTATCGGTCCAGGTAAACCCCAGCACCACACACCAGCATGGTTTTCTGCTCTTAGAAGGAAATACTCCCCTGTCAAGGGGAAAATTGTGCAGATGGCTTCTGGAAGATCTGCATTCTGAGCAGCTTCATACTGAAATGAAATTTTCTGTTCAGAACCACAGACCTTCTTTTTTCACTTTGCTGTAATCTGTGTTCCCTGAGCAGAAATGCTGTTGACATTGGGACTCCGTTTGCCCCAGAGCTCTGGGTTATATGTGTCCATAATATATATTTGCTGTACATTTACTTATATGTATGTATCATATATTTATTATACAGAGTATGTGTTTTAACAATGCGTTGTGGGAAATGATACAGCCACCAGACACGCAGTGGAAACTGAAGTGAGAGCGACAGTGAGGATCCTGGGAGGCGCAGGAGGTTTCCAGGTGAAGAAAAGCATTAGAGGGACTGATGTTTGCAGGATAATGGGGCAGTGAAAACAGACCCAGTGTGGCGGCTCTGTGAGAGCAGGACAGCAGCCGGATGTGGTGATGGGTTGGGTCGGGGCCCCTTTGGAAATGCTTCCTGTAATGTGCTAAGGAGTTTGGACCGTGGGCCAGAGAGAGGCCCTGGATGTCTCCTCAGTGAGATAATTACATTAAAAATGGCTCTTGGAAGCGAGGAGCGGCACCAGGCTCTTTGGACTTGCCCTGCCTGTAGTCTCGCCCTCCCTGCGGGCTGATTTCACTGGAGAACAGCACAGCAGTGGGCACAGCTGCTTGTGTGTCGGTGTCCGTCCCAGAGTAGTTTGACAAGAGGGAGTGGATTCTAAAGTGATTACTGTAACCAGTTTGAAGGGACTGCGTAGATGGTGAGGTTTTGGTGGCTTTGATGAGGTGAACTGATGACCCCATGCACGTGTTCACCCCTCAGATCACATCCCTTTGGGGATAACTTTTGGGTATGACGATGAGTCTTTTAGTCCAGGGAGATTCGAGTCTGTTACAGGAGTTTAGTATCAGGTAATACATTGCCAAGAAAAAGACATTAAAAACATGATGTGGATTGTCAAAGCATTGTAGAAAAAAACTCGGAAGGATTCACATTTAGCTTAATTGGATTGTGATCTTCTGAATGTAAATGGTCTCATGCAGAATTGCCTAATGATATGTAAATTATATGCAAGACTTTCTGCCAGAGATCTGGTGAACGGAGGAAACTTGAAAAGCATGGGCATTAAATTGTGCCAGATACTTGTACAGACCTCTTCAGAGTCTTCTGGCAGAGTTTGGTGGTTTTGAACCTGGTGGTAACGCTTTTATTGTGACTTCGGATAAGATAGCTCTGTTTTGGGTCTTTAATGGTTAGTGGAGAATGTTTAGTTACTATACATGAAAGAAAGCGATCTCCTTTTGGGGGAATTGAATCTTGGCGTGACGGCTTCATCCTATCTCTTCAAACAGTCTGCCCGTTGGGTTTCCAGGTGGTCAGGGGTGGTAACAACCCTTACTGGTGCAGTGCTGCCGACAAAGCCCTCCTCCCACCTGCTTGCTGGGTTTTCACAACTGTCTCAGTGAGGCACTGCTGCCTTCTCTAGGTGATAAGTTCTACATTACTTGAAATGTTTGTTTAACTGCATTTTACTTTGGACATTACAATAAAGCAGGATTAAACCTCACATAGAATATAGAGGCTTTTAATAGGGGGAGATTCCGAGCTATGTGATAAATACGGCAGTTTCTCTGCTAGCAGTAAGGCACGGAGGTACAGCAGAGCTCGCCCGTTCTTTGGCAGGTGCAGAGCAGAGGTACCTGGTAGCTAGTCTCTCAACCACAGTAGTAGTTGAAGAGTAAAAAAGTTATGATACAACATTTATTGTACTTACCTTGTGCTTCCACAGCAGGACCCCAACAGGTCATGGCAGGTAGGGTCTACATATCTTCAGCCAGTTGATACTAAATTTAAAAAAAATTAGGCTTCTAATCAATAGATTATCAATATAATCTAATCGGGTACTATCAATACATGTAGTATATATATACACCTTATTTTGATGAGGAGGTATGTAAAATAATGATCCAGGAATCTAGAGGCCAGAATTTGAATTTTTAAAAAACTTCTGCAATGAAAATGTCAAACGTAAGGAGGGAGAGACTAATATAATGAAATTGATGTTGCCATGAAATTGATGCATTGTCAGTTACCAACACATTACCAGTTCTGATGCATCCACACCTCCTAGTTCCTTTAGGTTATTTTGAAGCATACCCAGACATGACGTATCCTTTCATCTGTAGATATTTCTGCATGCTTTCCTAAAAGATAACTTTTAAAACACCAAAACGTAATAATATACTGCTGCTGCTGAAAAGGTAATGCTTCCTAAATATTAAATATTCAATGTGTATTTACATTTCTTCAGTTTTTACATGATTATTTTTTTATTTGAGTTTGAACTAAGGTCTATACACTATGCCTGATGGTTGTTATTTCTTTTAAGTCTTCTTTGAACCATAGATAGGTTCCCCATCCATCATTTTTCCTCTTGACATTTTTTGTTAAAGAAACCAGGTCATCTGTTGTGTAGGGTTTCCCACACCTAGGATTTTGCTGATTGCACCCTTGTAGTGTAATTTTTAAAAAGCAGCTTTGGAGGTATAATTAACATAAAATAAACAGCAATATTTCAAGTATACACCTGGGTAAGTTTTGTCTACCCCTGTGAAGCCATGACCCAAATTAAGGTCTGAGACACATGCATTATGTCCTCTCCCAACAATTTTCAGTTCTCTGCCACCACCTGGGTGTCCTGCAAGTCAAAACAATTCTGACACTAACAACTCAGAGTCGGCATGGACCCCCGAGGGTGAGGGCTCAGTCCCACAAGACTGGCCAGTTCCATAGACCAGCTGCAGATGGGGGCCTCAGCTCACCTGCTTTACTGCCTGGCTGACCACCAACTCAGGGTTCCCATGATCTTCCCCTTGGGTTTGGTATTTCACTGCCGTAACTCATAGAACTCCAGAAAGTGTTATGCTTAGGATTTGTGTTATTGTGAAGGGTACAACTCCGGAACTGGAAAATGGTTATTACCCAGGGCCAGCTTGGTGGGGAGGGAGCCCACAGCTTCCATGTCCTATCCAGGATCTTCCCGTCCCAGCACACCCGTGGGTTCACCAACACAGAAGCTGTCCAATCTGCATCGTTCTAGAGTGTTCATCGAAGTTTCGTTTTGTAAGCGTGATTGATTAAATCATTGGCTATTGGTAATTGAACTCTATCTCAAGCCTCCCAGAAGTCTAGTGGTGCAGCTGAAAGTCCCAGGCCTCTAATCACACGGTTGGTTGGTGGTTGGTGGGTTCCTCTGGCAGCCAGCCCTATCATGAAGCTGTCAAAGGGCCCAGGAGTCACCTCATTAGCATAAACTCAGGTAGGCTGAAAAGTGCTTCTTGTGAATAAGACACTCTTACTGCAAGGGTTTTAGGAGCTCTGTGCCTAAAATTGGGACAAAGACCAAATGCAGATGTTTCAAATTTTACTGCAGACACCCTACCCCAGTGTTTGCTCCTGGGGCTCCCGCCCCTTTGTAATCGGATCCTGTGTTCTCGTTGTGTCTCTCAGATCGGGCTGCTGTTAGTCATTTTAGTTACTCTGAAGTCCATTTGACAAGTCAGATGAAACGGACACATTCCATAAAAGACACAAGATAGCACCGCTAATACTAGAGGCAGTAGAAAATATTAATAACCCTGTTTCTATGAAGAAGTGGGAATTTTAACTTAAAACCTTCCCACAAAGAAAATTCTAGGCTCAAATGGCTTCACTGATGAGTTCTATTCAACATTTAAGGAAGAATTAATAGAATCTTACACCAACTGTTTCAGAAAATAAAGGGGAAAAGAATAATTCCCATATCATTTCATGAATCACGTTATTCTGATCCCAGACCAGAGAAAATTATTACGAGAAAAGGATAAGTCTTCTATATCGAAAGCTGTAAGATACTGATGAGAGGAATTAAAGGAGACCCAAATAAATGGAGAAATATGTCATATTTATGGATTATATATGCGATATTATTAAGAGGTTAATTCCCCCAAAATTGATTTATAGATTCAACACAATCCCAATCAAGCCCTAGCAAGATTTTTCTGGGAAGAAATTTTCATAGTGGTTTAAAAAATTTACATGGAAATGCAAAGAACCTAGGAGAAAGAGAGAAAAAAAACCAAACAGAAGCAATAAGACAAGGCTGGAAGCCTTGGGTCCCCTGGTTCCAAGATTTACTACAAACCTGTAACACTCTAGACAATACGGTATCTGTGTAGGGACAGAAATGTAGATCAGTGCCGCAGGGCTGTTCACGGACAGACCTACACGCGTGTCGGTGGAATCTGCACAGACGCCGGGGTAACTCTTTGAAGAAGGGGCCATTTTGCCAACAGCGATACCAGAGCAACTTGGTATTACATTATAAGGAGAAAAGGAACCTCCACCTTCCCTTGTATCACACACAAAAATTGGATCTTAGACCTGAACACAAAAGCTGAAACTTTAAAATTTCTAAAGGAAAATGGAGGTTGAAATCCTCAGGACTATGGGACGTGAAAGATTTCTTAGCACAGACTGTCCACCAGAAAAAGAATTCAGTAAGCTGGAACTCACCGGCTAATACTTCTCGTCTTAGGAGGATTTTATGGAGGAAAGGAAGACACAGCGTGTGGACCGGGAGAAAATACTGTTATCCCATAAGCTGACACAGTACTTGTTTCCAGGCTATATCAGGAAGTTTTACAACTGACTCCATTAATACAAACAACTCAGTGAAAAGACAGGCAAAGGATTTCACAACACACCTCACAAAGGAAGATGCACACATCCCGATAATCGTGTTCAAACATTTTCAACATCATTACTCGTTAGGGAAATGCAGCCCCGAACACAGGCCCATGTAAGGTGCCACTGCACACCCAACAGAGTGGCTCGAACCGGAGAGACTGACAGCGACGTCTCGGCAAGGGACGCGGGCCACGGGAACGTCACCCGTCGGCGGCGGGAGTGTGACCGCAGTGTGCAGCCATTTAGGAATGCACTGCAGCACTTTTTCATGATAAGTGTAGTTTACTGTACAGCCAACAGTTTCACTTCCAGATATTTACCAACGGCAAATGAAGACACGTGCCCATGAGAAGAGACTCACACACAAGTACTTAAAGCGGCTTTGTCCACGGTAGCCTCAAACCGAAAACAGCCCGTGTGTCTGTCAACGGGTGAACGGGTGGACAGAGGGCGGGATGCAGTGAGGCACTGCTCGGCAAGGCAGAAACACTGAACGCTTCCGCATGCAATGGTGCGGGTGCGGCTTGGTCCTCCAAGCGAAAGCAGCCGCACAGAAAGGACAAGGTGTTGTAGGATTTTATTTGTATAGAATGCTCAAACTGGAGCAAGTAATCTGTGTTAACAGAAAGGAGATTGGTAGTTGCCTGGATCCTAGAGTTTGGGGAGACCGATTGCAAAGAGGCCCCTTTTGGGGTGATAGAAATATTTGATATCTTGGTCAGGATAGTAGTTATATGTGAAAACTCTTTTAATGGTGCACTTAAATATACATTTAGTTGTATATAAAGTATACCTGGATTAGTTTGCTCTAAAAAGTAAAAAAAAAAAAGCAATGCCAAATTGCTGCCCGTCAGTGAATGATGGAGATTCAACTTCTACACTTTCTATTTGGATAATCACTTTTGGGGTTCACTTACTGAATATCCCCCCTTCCCCGTTTTTCTGCCTCGCTACGTCTATTACATATCCGAGTTCCATGGACGTGTGGCTCAGTTTATGTGCTATCTGTTCCATTTCACCGATCAGTTTGTTTACCCTGTCTTAATCCTTGCAGCCTCATAACAAGCCCTGTTATCGTCACTCACTTTCTTCGGAAATGTTCTGCCTATGCATGAGCCCGTTTTGTGTACGTTTTATAAAGAGCTTCTCTGTTTCTATGTTTCATGAAAAACCCTGTTGGGATGTTGATGGGGGGCTGAATTGATTGTATAGATAAATTTGGGTAGGCTTTGGATTTTTACAATATTAAATCTTTTTGTTCATAACTGTGGTGTATCTTTTTACTTATTAAGATCTCCATTAATGTCTCTGAATACAATTTGTAATTTTCCCCATAAAGTTCAGATATTTTGAAAGCATTTGATGTTTTTTATTTTAGTGAAAGGGAAAGCATTCTTCTGATTATGTAGTTTTTTGTTGATGTGCAGAAATACGATTTTTTAAAAATACTAGTCATCTATATCCAGAGAACTTTAGCTTTTGTTTTGAAAAGAGGCTCATTGATCGAGGAGCGGACTTTTCCACGTGTACTCGCGCACGCTTGTGCATGTTTTGGAAAGCCGTGCTGTCACCTGTCAGTGATGCACAGTCCCCACGTCCCTGAGTTCTTTTCCGGAGGCGAGTCGGTACGTAAGGTCGGCCCTGAGGTGCAGGAGAGGGTCACGGCTGGCGCTGCGATGTGCCCAGCTCGTCGGCGAGCCCGCCGTCAGAGCGGTGGGTCGAGGGCGTCTGAAGAGGGTCTCTCGTCAAGCCGGCGTCCTCGAGAGACCACAGACACCTCGTGCTGCCCGTCTGGTGGTGGCTGCGCGTGGTGCAGGCTGCCGTGGTTAACACCGTGTCACTCTTCTCTTCCAGCATCCGGAGCGTGATGCAGAAGTATCTCGCGGAGAGAAGTGAAATAACCTTCGACAAGATTTTCAATCAGAAAATCGGTAAGTCCTGCTTATTCACTTAGCACACTATAAGTTCAGGAGCAGTATTGGGGGACCCTGTGGTAGTGTGTGCCTGCAGCCCCGATGCTGTACACACTTTCCACTTCCAGCTGGGAACAGAGGAGATTTCACGTCATCAGTCAGGTTCTTAATGATGACTTACATTCTGAGTAATGTGTCTTGTGAATAAACTAGTGGGAAACTGACTAGCTCGAGTTAAGGAAGTTCGGGAGGGTGCCCAAACTGGGGACCTGGTAACCAGAAATTAGCTCTCTCCGTTTGGACGCACCTCTGGGATCCTCAGCCTCTCGTAGGGCTCCGGTACGTTCTGGGATCACAGGGAGTGGGCCTGGGCCTTCGTAGATGTTACCCCATTCTTGGCTGTCTCCTCCCACAGTGCGTGGCCGGATTACTTGATCTTGGGCAGTTTTCGTGGGTTATGGGTTTTGTATGCCGTTCATTCTTGTCGGTCCCACTTCAGTTACATTTATCCGGTGGCCCCGCTCAGAGTCTGGGCTCAGTAGTTCACCAGGACCCCCCCTGTTGTTTGCACTGAGGCCAAGGACCCGCCTCTCTCGGCAATGCCCAGCCATGGCTGATGCTGGCCCTGGTGCATGCAGACGTGTGGTCGTGTGGTTGTGCCCTGTGGCTCCCACCGCTAGTGCCCAGAGAAACTAGGACTGAACAGTTGCTTCCATGTGGAGTTTCAGGGCCAATGAGGAAATGAGCTCTGTTCTCATGTGCCTTCTGAAAGGCCGGCAGATTATTTGGAGGTGACGCACTGTCAGCCAGTTTAGGAAGGAGCTGTAGTCCACATACGTTTTCCCTCCATTTCCCAAAATCAGTTCGTGCTGTCCAGAAATTTCCAAAGTGATGTTTTATTCTCAGCTGGGACGGACTCGTCATTTGGCCTGCCAGCTGGCTGCGTTGTTAATCTGCCCGCGGTGATGCGATAGGCAGGTAATTCGGGGTCTTTCCTTGAAATCTGCAGAGAGAGAATAGACGGAATAGAGAGAATAAGATGCCCCTTCCCATTCTTTGCACCTTGTGTGCCTCCCACAGTTATTTAGATAAGGTTTGCTGAGGAACCGAGTCTCCGTTTTTAAATTATTTTACTACTAGAAGAAATTAATTTCAAGAAATTAAGGTTTTACTGCAGTTTCCTGGAACTCTTAATTCTACATTCAGTTCTGTTCCCATGACTCATAAACACAGACTGACCCCTTGGACACAGACTTTTTTTTTTAGATTTTATTTATTTATTTTCAGAGAGAGGGCAAGGGAGGGAGGAAGAGAGGGAGAGAAACATCAGTATGTGGTTGCCTGTCATGTGCCCCCTACTGGGGACCTGGCTTGCACCCAAGCATGTGCCCTGACTGGGAATGGAACCGGTGACCCTTTAGTTCACAGGCCGACACTCGGTCCACTGAGCCACACCAGCCAGGGCGACACGGACTCTTAGAGATAATTCGGGGAGCCCCTCCACACACAGGTGAGATGGTGTGGGCTCGGGTCGAAGTGACTTGTCCTGGTTCACAGTTCTCTACTCTGGTAATTTTTGAAGGCCATTGGGAAGGAAAGAATGAACATAAAATGTGCTGCAGAAGGTCACCCGGTAAAAACTGGATAGGTTTATTTTCCGAAAGAGTCATGATGCTCTTTTTTGGTCCAGTGAAGCAGAAACCAGGGCAGACAGTCTTTGGGGTTTTGTAAACTAATTTGTACCTACTCTGCAGAAGTTAGCCAGTCTCTTGTGGTGACCTTCAGTAGACCTTGCTTCTGTGATAACCTGTGAAATGGGGTGGGAAGGTGAGTGGCGTGATCCGGGCGAAGTGCAGCCTTTTTGTGCTCCGAGGACAGTGTGTGGGAAGCTCATGGCCCTCTCCGACCAGAGCTGTGTCATCCTGACCGTCAGGACTTGGTTCAAAGGCTGTGGCTTTCATCTCATTTTTTTATTGCTGCTTCTCATCATTTTCATGGTGTTTGGTTTATTGTCATCATTATGGAAACGCTCTCCTCCGCCTCTGAACTTGTACCTAAATAAACAAAGAGAGAAAGAAATAAACTGTCACGGCAACGAGAGAGAAGCAGTGTCTTTGAGAGGAAAGGGAGAAAAGAAATGAATTGTTCATTAAAGTGAAAAAGTTTTAGAGTAAAAGAATGTAAACATTTACATCCTTAAAGTTTATTTGTATTTATAAACATTTTTAATAACATTTTTAGTTAAAGACGACACTCAGATATTGTTCATGTGGTGTGAACTTCGCCCACTGCACGCAGTTCAGTGGTTTTTTCAGCGTGATCACAGAGCTGTGCAGTGACTGCCAACCACACTCCCGTTTTGGAGCGTCTGCAGTCCCCTCTGGAGAAACGCCGTGCCCTCTGGCAGTGTCTCCCCCGTCTCCCCAGCCCCCAGCCCCTGGAGACCGCGGAGCAGTTTCTGCCCCTGTGGCTTGGCCTCTGTGGGACGTTCTGCGTGAATGGAGTCTTCTAGCGTGTGGCCGCTCGCACCGAGCGCTCGGCATCATGGTTGGAAGGTTCCCCCGTGTCGTGTGGAGCAGGAGTTAGGGCTTCATTGCCTTTCATGCTCGATAATGTTCCAGCGTGTGGACATGCCACGTTCTGTGTGTCCCTTCACTCATCGCTGGGCATGTGCGTTGTTTCCACTTCTCGGCCACCACAAATGATACTGCTGGGAGCGGAAGGGAGTTTTCAGCCCACCTGTGTGCAGGTGGGTCCCTGTGATGCAGATATCCTGGTGGGTGCTGACAGGCCTGCCCCCTGCCGCTCTCACCCCACTTCCTGAGACACGTGGAGGATTCTTTCTCCCTTGTGTTCGCTGCCCCTCGCTCTCCCTTCTGTGACCCCTTTCCTGCCTGCTATCCCCCCAACACACATGCGGCCCCCCACCCCCAGACACGACCTATCTGTTGTTTTGGTTAAAGCTTCACCTGACAGATGGTGGGAGCCTTTCTTCTGAGCGCTAATAGCATTAATGTGGCCTTGAACTTTAGTTCCAGCCACACCGGTTCTTTCCCAGGACCCCCTTCACAGGACACTGATGGTCTGTGAATTTTATCTCAACTCAGCTGTTAAAAAATTAAAACATCGTTTAAATAAATAATCCCTTCTTCCCTTCCTTCCTATTCGTGAGCACGAAGCTGGCCGGGAGGAGCTAAGCGTGCACTTGGAACCTCAGAGAAGAACAGTGACCGACGGGGGTGGGGCGGGGTGGGAGGGGGACGAGGTAAAGGGCCCGACAGAAACCTCTAATTCCATTCTGACATAGCTGCATATTTAACGTGTCCAGCGCTTGTCTGTCTGACCCCCCCACCCCCTTGCTCTGCGGCAGCTGGTGTTAGGGACCAGGAGGAGGGGAAGAAAGACAGAGATGGGAGCGAAGTGCTCTCACTCCCTAGGCCTGGACCCCTATTTCAGCAGCTGCCTCCTCCCTCCCTTCGGCTCTCCCCCGTTCCGTCTGTCCCTGCCTGGGACCATCTCCACCCTTGGCCACCTTGTTGATTCCCGTGTTACTCCTGTGGCTTTTCTGTGGCTCTCTTGTTTCTGTCTGCCCTCCACCCCCCCAACCATCAACTCCTCTTCTCACTTCCCGCCCCACCGATATGCCCCCTGCCGATGGTTAGCGCAGAACTCTGGGGAACGCCTTGCCTTCCGGTGGGAGCTCTCGCCAGCTTGTAAAAATGTTTTGTGGAATGAAAAACGTAGGGACCTTCCATTTTCTTGGCCTCTGAGGCTGTGCTGAGAGACTGAGCGATGGGCAGACCCGTCGGCTACACCCGAACTGGTTGTCACTTCATTGGTTTTCTTATCTGTAAAAGTAGGGGCATGACAGTAGCTGCTTCACGAGGCTGCTGTGAGGATGCAGCAGGAAATGTCCGCAAAGCCCTCGACGCCAGGATTTGTTCTTGCAGCTGCTCAGTGAGTGAAAGCTCGCAAACGAAATCCTTCATTGTGAAAATTTTCGGCATACACAAAAGAGGACCAGAGTAACAAACCCCCAAACATGTATCATCACCCGGGTTCGGTATTTTCCACCGTTTCGCTACACTTACATTGCTCACCCCCTCCCTTTATGGTTGCCGAAACCCTTGAAAGCGATCAGTGAACTCCCCATGGCACATCAGCCCTGTATGCATCTCTGAAAATGCGCGTGTTTTCCCACACCCCCTCAATGCCTTCCTCTGTCCCACCAATGAAAATTCGTGGTGATTCTCAGTAGACTCTAACACTGAGTTTATATTCCATTTTTTGATTAAAGTGCCTTTTTCCTGGTTGGTTTGAATCAGGATCCAAATATTATTCTCGTATCGTTAGTATTAATAAGGCCTCTTATAATCAACAGCGGGCACCCCTCCCTCACGCAGAGAAGTGACTCGTGGAAGAGACTGGGCCACTTTTTCGTAGGTTGCTCCCGCTCCGGGTTTTCCTGTTTGCTTCCTCGTGACATCGGTCAGCGCACACCTGCATGTCCTCTGTTTCCCGTGGACGGAGAGGGAGCTCTGGCGGCTTGGTTATATTTAGGCTTGACCTTTTTGGCGAGAGTCCCTCACAGGTGGGGCCGCGTACTTTCCAGCCAGAGGGACACGACACAGAGGTGTCACTCTGGTCCTGTCTTTAAGTGAGCTCAGGTGTGCTCAGCTCTCAGGTTCCTCATGAAGCTGTCATCTGCCGTTTATTCCTTTTTCACTGACGATCTGTGTCTAAAACAGTTATTAGGGAGTTGCAAAGTGGTGAGTTTTCTAATCATGCTCTTCCTTTCACATTTGTTTCTTGGACTCGTAAAGTAAAACTGTTCGGTTGCCTTTAAATTTACTGCACATGGGTAAGGCAGGTGTGGTTGGAAGAATCCTAAGACGACGCCAGTGACCATCGCCTCCTGGCATTACTACTCCCGGTGATTTAGCAGCTGCAATAAAGGGTATGGCCTGGGTGGGCTTAATCTCCTCCCTCCAGCAGAGAGTTTCTGCAGGCTGGTGGCAGAAGAGGCAGCCAGAGAGGCTGAAAGTGCGAGAGATCTCTGCACACCACACGGGCTCTGCAGGTGGAGGGGAGCCCACAGGAAGCGATGCGGGGTGACTTCCGGGAGCCGAGAATGATCCTGTGCTGACAGGCACAAGGGAGCAGGGGCCTCACAGTCATAGGAACTGAACTCTGCCAACAACCTGAATGAGTTTAGGAGCAGATTCTTCCTTGAAGCTCTGATAAGAACCCAGCTTGCCAACACCTTGCTCTTGGCCTTGGGGGACCCTACGCAGAGAACCTGAAGGAGCCCAGCTGGACATGGAGATAAAGAGGGGGTGTTGTTTAGACGTCACTGAGCGTGCGGTAATTTAATACGTGGCAATGGAAAACTGATGCAGTGGGATAGGTGCTTAATTCTTTGTTTTTAATTGCCAGTTTTCAGAATAAAAGGGCTGCTTTTATCCTCCTCGCTCTTACACAGAAATTATATGTCTTAATGTGTATTAATTAAGTTGATTCCTAATTTGCTGTCAGTAAAATTTACACATTTTGGTAATGAAACAGTGTCCTTGCTTTGGCTCATTGGAAGAATAGTTTTAAAGGGATGCTGGGTATTGAATAGACAGTAAAATCGGTTTGTCAGTAATGGCTAAGATAATTTTGTTACAATTTTCTCCTATAATATATATGGAAATGACAGCTTCATCGTATGCAGGCGAGGCACATGGCATTTGATAAATTCCATCTGTCTGTCGACAATCTGTTTAGCGTCTCTGTCTGCGTACCCTCCCCTATTAGAGGAGGATGTTCCTGATTATGGAGAGACTCCAGAATAGATACTTAGCTCATGAGTTATGCAGATGTTAATCTCCTGCACGAAGAACATCGCAGTTAATGTAATATTACACCACGTGCTGCCACGGGAGACATTTCGCTGTATAACCCTGACTGCAGAGCTCAACCCAGAGGTTCAAAATTAGTCTTTTTGTACTGGCATGAAACAATATTTGTGTCTAAAACATGACTTTGGTCCAAACAAAACTTTTGCAATTTTCACTTTTAAAAACAACTGCTTTATTGAGGTATGATATTATATACCATAAAAGTCACTCATTGTAAGTTATAATTCAATGAGTTTCACTTTGATGAGTTTTAGTAAGTTGTAACGTTGCAACCATCAGCACTCTCCGATTGTAAACACTTCTATGCCCGAAAGAGACCCCGTGCCCTTCCATCCTCGCCCCCGATTCCATCCCAGCTCCCGGCAGCCAGGAATCTGCTGTCAGCCTTCTCGGTGATGGTCCTTTTCTGAACCTTCCCTGTGAAGGGAGTCTCACCGTGGGTACTCTGCAGTCTTTTGCAGCCGGCTCCTTGAACTCAGCGCAGGGTTTCGGAGGTTCACGCCGCGGCTGTGACCAGTGCTTCATTCTCTTGCTCCTGAGTAACACTCCATTATGCGGACGGACCCCATTTCTTAATCCAGTCACCGGTTGATGGACACTTGGGTTATCCGCACTTTGTGTCTGTGACGAGCCATGTTGCCTTGCACCTTCCTGTGCAAGCGTGTACATGCATGGTTTCAGTTCTCTCGAGGGTATACATAGGAGTTGGACTTGCGGGGTTGTGTGGTAAATTCACGGGTAACTTCTTAAAAAGTGGCTAGTCGCTTTCCAAAGTGGCTGTGCTGTTTTGCTTTCTCACCGTCACTCTGCGAGAGTCCCAGGTTTGCCAGGGTGAGGTCAGCACGTGCAGCCGTCTGTCCTTCGGCTCACCGCCCTCTGGGGAAGAAGCCACGCCCACCTCCTCGGGCCTCGAGGGCGTCTCCCTAATGGTTAACGACACCGGGACACTGGACGTGTCTGTGTGGATTCGCCGTTCACACGTCTTCTGGGGTGAAATGTCTGCTGAACTCTTTTGCCCATGTAAGAAATTGATTGTCTTCATTTATGTCATTTATCATACGTATGATTTACAAGTATTTTCTCCCACTTAGTGGGTTATTTATTTATTTTTCTTTCATTTTCTTCATGGTGACTTTTGAAGTGCAGAAAGTTTTAATTTTGATGAAGTGGAGTCTATATGTATGTGTTTTATGAATCATACTTTGGTGTCAGATAGAAGAGCTGTTTGCCTACCTAAAGTCCACAGAAATTTTCTTCTAGAAGTTACATCATTTTTAGCCTTACATTTAGGTCTTTGGCTGAGTTTTGAGTTAATTTTTGTGACTGGCGTGGAGTAACGGTCTAAATCGACCCCTTTTTGCATGGGGGTCTGCCGTTGTCTGAGAGCCGCTTATGGAAAAGTGTTTCCTTCCACCACTGGGTTGTCTGTGCACC